>SZWC01007034.1:50980-77508 GCA_023375785.1 Penium margaritaceum
GACTTGAACGGCTTCAAGATGAGGGTGAGCAGTGCGATGGTGGACCACTCCTCATCAGTCGGAGTCAGCAGCGTGCCCTCTCTTCCATACCCTGCCAGCCATGTCACAAGCACCTTGCGCAAAAATAACACGCGGCTGCACATATCAAGGGTTGAATTCCACCTTGTCTCGGTGTCAAGATGAAGAGAGAGGTACTTCACACCGGCGGCAGAGGATGCAGAGATGAGGGACTGCTCCCTTGGTGTGCTGCGGGTGGAAAATGTAGCAATAGCTCTTGCCTTGCCGATGACGTCGGCGACAGCGGGGAGGGACAGTAAATCATTGACGGCCAGGTTCATGATATGCCCCAAACACCTGATGTGACCTGCCTTCACAAACCCGTTGCCTGATGGTATGACATGACGGTCAATCATCGCATCATTTGTGCTCTCATTGTCCACAGTGATGCAAAACACACGTGACCACAACCCCCAACCTTTCAGAGCATCAGAAAAGACATCAAACATATTCTGTGCATTTGGTGACTCTGGAATGGCGGGAAAAGAAAGCGCCATGGACTTGACTTTGAAGTCATTAACCCAGTGTGCAGTGATGCCCACATATTTCATGTTTGCATCTGACTTCCAGCCATCAGTGGTGAAACTGATGGCAGAGGTGACCTCAGCCAGCAGTTTGCGCAACCTAGCTCGGAAAGCAACCGCCCCTGTCACAATGCCGCGTGCAATGGTCATGCGTCCAGGCAGATGAGCGGTGGGATTGCAATGCAGAAATGCTTTCCCCAACCAGAATGAATCCATTGATGAAAAGGACAGGTTTTTATCTATGACGTGCTTCCACAGACACGTGAGCCAATACCTTTTGCTGAAGGTTACCCCCACTCCTGCAACGGCACGCTCTATGACAGTGGCACCTGCTCCTGGATCTGCCCTAACAGCTTCCACGGCGGCATTGACAGCATTTGCAGTGGCGTGCTGCAGTGCGGNAGTGACCTCTTGCTCCTTCATCTCCTTGAACAACTTTGGGTGGGAAATGCGAAGATGCTTTCTCATTCCGCTGGTGGAGCTCTTCTTGCACCCGAAATCTCTCCCGCACGTATTGCAGTCTGCCCTGTCCGGATCATCTTCCCGTCTTTTGAAGTAGCGCCAGATGACGGCCTTCTCCTTCTTGCGCTTCTCACCAACCTCCCCTTCACCGGCCTCATCATCATCTGACTCGTCCTTGTCGGATTCTTCTGCAGCCTCTCGGTTGCCGCTCGAGCTCATGCGGTCTACCATGCTTGCTGTGCTGCTTGTTGCCACAACCCCTGCCAGAACTGCTATTAGCATTGCAGCAAGCACAGCTGCCATTGCTGCTTGCTGCTGCTGCTGATGTTGGTGGTGCTGAACAACTTGCTGGCTGCTCCTGTAGCTGGTGCCGGTGCGCAACGTTTTGCCTGCCGCTGCTGCTGGCTGCCTGCCCCTGCAGCCGCTGCTGCTTGCTGCCTGCCCCCGCAACGTTCTCCGGCTCCTGGTCTGGCTGACCAATCCGCTGGCTGCCCCTGCAGCTGCTGCCGCTGCACAACGTCGTGGCTGCCGCTGCCACTCGCTGCCTCTGCAGGTGCTGGCGCGGCTGACCAATTTGTGGGCTGCCGCTGCAGCTGCTGCCACTGAGCAATGTGCTATGCGCCGCTGCTAATGGCTGTCGCTGCTGGTGTTGGTGGTTTTAAACAATCCGGCGGCTGCTGCTGCCTGCCTCTGCGAGTGCTCGTGTGGCAGACCATTGTGCTGGCTGCTCCTGCAGCTGAAGTGCAGTTGGATGCAGTGGTCTTGCGGCCGCTAGTTGAATGTGCTGCTACTGTCGTTCGCTAGCGCTGCGGCCATTGCGGCCATCACTCACTGGCAGTGGCGGAACTGGGCTGAGAAGAGGTCTCAACCCAACTGGTGAAGAGCTTCGTTGCAATGAGACGGAGACAACTGACAGTGTAACAGAGCGGCAAACAGAAAGAGGTCGGGGATCGTTGATGACGTCGCCACTGCTCACGTCACCTGCTGAAAAAGGAAGCTTCCTCATAGCGGAAGCTTCTTTCAAGTGCAGTGCGAAAGAACAGAGAGTAGGAAGTGGCAAAACGCATGGGCGTGCGTGCCATACCCTCGCACGGCACGCAATAGCCATGAGCTGCTGCGCCGCCAAATGCATGGAACGGAAGAACCAATGAGATTTGACGACTCGAACATCGTCATGCAGCCGGCTCCTCGCGTTGATGCGTGGCGAGGCTTGTCCGGATTCCGTCTCACTTGGACAACTTAGACGTGTTTGAGTCACGAGGTGTTGAACGCGTCCACTGATTTTTTTTTTTCAGCCCCCCCCCCCCCCCACAAAGCAGATGCGAGAACCGCGGTTCTACAACGGTTCCAGAAAATTGGAACCGGAACCGCGGTTCCGGTTCTGGAACCGGAACCGCGGTTCTGGAATCGCGGTTCCAAGAACCTGTGTGCACCCTTACCTTGGAGGGTCCCTAGCAGTGGCTGGCTCACACAACCAACTGTTTTTGGTGAGACTGAAATTGTGGAGGCAACTGGTTCCAAGGATGGCAAAAAAGTGGTCAGAGAGTGAGGTAATAGTTTTGGCCTCAGTAGAATGGGAATAAACTCTTGATCAGGGCTAAAAAGTAGTGGCATTTTATAGCCACTTATCTACACTTCCCAGAACACCAGAGCATGCCAGATTTGAAGCTTCCTAGCAGATTCTATGGCTTCTAGAGTGTCCCTTTATAGGCTGTCCTTTTTCCCACCTAGAAAGGCATTCCTTCCCTCCTCTAGAAGCTTCTGCCCCTTCCTAGATTCCTCAGCTTGCTTCTAGTAGGAGGGAAGGTTTCTAGAAGACCATGACACCTCTAGATGCCTTGTAGTACAAGTCATCCCTTCTAGAAGGTGTGACACCTTCCTGGACCTTACCCTAGGCTTCTAGAAACTTAAGGAGGAACTCTAGAGGTTGATCTAGCTTCCTTGCACCTATTTTTCACCTCCCTTGATGCAAGACAGAAATTTTTCTTGTGGGACTTAAACCTGGGCCCGTGCCTCTAGAGGTGGACACCATTAACCACTAAGCCACTAAGGCTTGTATTTTTGGTTTTCCCTTTTGGATTTACTCCTGTCATGGTGAAGAGCATCTCTCCAATAATCTCCCCCTTGCGCGTCACCCATGGCAGTTGTCCATGCTCAACCTGCAAGTCAAGAGGCTTAGGAAAGCTCAAACTCCATGCAAATAACATCATGCCTGTCATTGGGTTGCGCCTTTGTCATGGCATCAGCAAGCATGTGCTTTGTGCCACAGTGCACAAGCACCACATCATCGTTTGCAAGAAGGTCACGTGCAAAGTGATACCTGATCTCTATGTGCTTGGTCCTCCGGTGTAGCACAGGGTTTTTAGTAAGGCTGATGGCACTCATTTTGTCAACATTGAGCAATGTCGGCTTCTTTTGCGGCACCCCAATCTCCTTCAGCAATCATCGCAGCCATAGTGCCTCTTTTGCAGCTTCCACCGGCGATGTACTCTACCTCAGTGCTAGACAACACCACACAATCTTGTTTTCAGCTTGCCCAAGACACCGCTCTACCACCAAGCACAAAAACATAGCCCAATATTGACTTGCGGTCATCAACATCACTTGTCCAGTCAGCGTCAGAGTAGCCAACCAGTTCGAGGGAGTCAGTCCGAGCTCCTCCTACAAGCACAAGTCAAGATTGTGTCGTCGCCTTCAATTAGCGGAGGATTCTCTTGACCGCTTGCCAATGTAGTGCCCCCGGATCAGCAACATAGCTGCTCACTTGTCCCTCGGCAAAGGGAAGATCACGCCGCGTCGCCACCGTGGCATATACTATGCTGCTAACTGCATACTGGTACGGTACTCCAGCCATTTCCTCCTTCTCATCCTCTGAGCTTGGGCCCATGCTTTAGCTCAGCTCACATGTTGTTGTTATAGCCATGCCGATGGGGTTGCACTCCTCCATGTTGTAGCGGTAGAACACCTCCTGCACATGTTTTTCTTGCCCGATCTCCAGCGTGTGTGCTTTGCAATCCCTCTTGATGGCCATGCCTAGGAAGTAGTCAAGCTCGCCATGTCCGTCATCTTGAACCGGCTGCTAAGCTGTTTCTTCAAGATCTTGAGCTGCCCGTCATCCAAAGACACAAGGATTAGGTCATCCATGTAGAGGAGGACAATTTGGTGGAGCCCCGGCTACTTACGCACATAAACTCTGTGATGCGCTTCACAGCACTTGAAGCCAATCTCACCCATGAAACTGTCCATTTTCAGGTGCCACATGAGTGGAGCTTGCTTGAGACCATAGAGCGCCTTGCAAAGCTGGCACACCTTCCCCTGCGGCGCATCTACCCCCTCTGGCACCTCCATGTAGACTTCTTTGTCTAGGTCGCCATTGAGGAACGCAGTTTTGCCGTCCATTTGGTGGATTTCATAGTCGCGTGCCGCTGCCACCGAGAGGATTTTGCGGATGGAGGCAAACTTGGCCAGTGGTGCAAAGGTCTCATTGCAGTGCTCCCCTTTTCTCTGGGCATACTCTCTTCCCACCAGCCGCGCCTTGTACTGCTCTACCTCCCCCTCCTTTGTGAGCTTCTTCCGGAAGATCCCCTTGGAGCCGATGATTTCTGCGCCCTCCGCCTGGTCAACGAGCTCCCAAGTGTCGTTCTCCTTGTTGGAGGCAAGCTGATATTGCATTGCTCCATCCCACTCAGCCCCATCCTTTTGTTGTAGTGTCTCCTTCACAGAATGAGGCTCCTCGTGCATGAAGAAGGTGTTGAATTGTATGCACCTTGTGCACTGGCTAACTGGCAGGTTGCACGGAAAGACAAGGCATGCACTCCTCTATGGAGTACGTCCCCTTGGTCTGTTATGAGATAGGCCAGGAATGCACTACCCATAATGGGTATGTCCCCTGGAGATCATCATTGGAAACACAACCTTTTGGCCTAGTTGTGACAGGCGCCGGAGCTCATGGGTCGAGGGCTCAAACCCCACGACAATCGTGTTTTTCTTTGTGGCCCAAAATGGGACACGATGCTTCCTGGAAGCTTACTAGAACTAGGGTTGAGGATGATACTTGGCGGTCTTAGGACACACCAAAGAGGAATGTAGGTTGAGGTTGGTTCTTGTAAGTCCACTATGAGCAAAAGCATTAGCAATACTCCGCAAGTATAAGTCTGTGCCCTGCATGCGTCCATTTACAATTCTTGCCTTTGAGACTCCTCACAGAGTTTCCAACCAAGGGTAGACACAAAAGGCCTTCATGCGGACTCTATGAGGTTGCAAACCAAACGAACCTACAGTGTGGATCCCTCGTTCGAGGGTGATGTATAGTCTTGGTTGAGATACTAAAAGCGGATGGCAGCCTCCCATGTCGGGACCCGTTTTCTAGGTCGTTGCTATCCGGCGCATTGACAAAGGGTTACGGGCCCACACTTCTGGTTCTAAGGCACACTTCCAAGACCGACTCACGCGTGGTCTTGTAGGGCACACTAGTACAACAAGGATACGATAATTGGACGGCTCCAATGTGCTCCATCGGCTCCATCGGCTTCCTCAAGTAGGGTGCACGCACGTGTCGGACTAGAGGACAAGGAATAGCTCTGTCCATGTTGGATAAGCCACTTGAGTCCCAACGGGATAAAGCTCTATCCCTTTAGAAGGTGGTACGATACCAAGTCTGTTTTCTCACAACGGCACCATCGCCTTAGCATGGTGTGAAGCATGCTCTCCGATGCATACAACCCCCAAAGCAATGGCGTGGCCAAGAGGATGAACCAGACCCTGCTTGACATGGTGTGAAGCATACTCTCCGACGCCAAGTTCCCACCTCACTTTTGGGCTGAAGCAGCAACAATGGTCTGCTACTTCTTGAGCCTCACACCAGCAACCACCTTACGGGAATGTGGAGAGGAGGAGGACAAGCAGCTGAAGACCCCACAGGAAGCATGGTCAAGAAATGAACTCCACGCCTCTCATCTGAAGGTGTTTGGGTCTAATGCATGGATGAAGATCCGACTGGAAGAAGGTGGAGGCAAGCTCGATGCATGTTGCAAGAAGTGCGTCATGGTTGGGTATGACACGTCACACAAAGCCTGTCCACTTTGGGACAAGGAAGCAGGCAAGCTTGTGGGGAGCTGCGACATCGAGCTCAACAAACGCACCTCTTGGAAAGGGAGAACTGCTGGACCCAATCCAGGATGCCAAGGCGGGAGAGTGGAGAGTGTTGCTTGAGTCCGGAAACAAAGCACCCAAAAACTTGGTTTTCCAACAGGTGGTGGGAATGGGAGAGCAAGTGTGCAGGATAACGTGACATCTCACATGGACGCGGATACCGAAGCGTTCGAGGCTTCTGAGTCTGACTTGGACTCTGATGACTCTTTCGACGACAATAACAACACACCACTACTTGTGATAGCACCAGCAGTAGAGCAAGAAGCCGCACCAGTACCCCAACGTAGTTTGAGACCAAAGAAAGTACCTTTGTGATATGAGGACAATTGGAGCGGCCATAGCTGGTTGTGCATGGCTCAGGGAGAGCCATCACGAGTGGTGGAGGTGATAAATGGCCCAAATGCGGCCAAGTGGAAGGAGGCGGTGGACAGTGACCTCACGTCCATTGAGAAGAAGGGCACATGGATGCTGGTGGATAGACCCAACAACGCCTACGTGGTGGGATCCAAGTGGGTCCTCTGAGTGAAGAAGAAGCAAGACGGCAGCATCAAAACGTTCAACACAAGGGTAGTGGCTAAGTGATTTTCTCAACGCTGGGCTCCAAGTACGACAAGACGTTCGTGCCCGTTGTAACCTTTACCTCCATCCGATCTCTCCTTGCCATTCCAATCACAAAGAACCTAGAGATGCACCAGATTGACATTATGGCAGCTTTCTTGTAAGGGAAGCTCAACAAGTGAGTGCTAAGGGAAGTGCCCGAAAGCACCAAAGATCCCAAGGACAAGGTCTACAAGTTGGTGAAAGCGCTCTACTGGCTGAAACATGCCCCCAGGATTTGGTATGTAGAGATGGACGGTTTCATCACCGGTCTCTCCTTCGCCCATTGCAAGAATAACCCGAACATGTACGTGCGTGATGATGGGAGAGGGCTGATGTTGCTTGCACTCTATGTGGATGATCTGATCATCTGCTTGTCTTCAGTCAAGCTGTTGGATGAGCTGATATTTGACCTCAGCAAAAGGTTCAAGATGAAAGACATGGGTCCTCTCAACTACTACTTCGGGATCGCCATCCACCGTAACCAAGCAGCAGGCACCATCTGTTAAAAGTGCCCCTGCCATGGATGCCGCTTGTCGTTTTCCTGGTTCGACCACTAGGGAGTTTTTGGATGTCTGATCTGACTGCAGATTTGGACTCCTTCCATTCTGCCATGCAGTTTCGAGCCTTCAGTTGCTCAATTTGGTTGAGAATTCAGAAAGTTAGCCCCATCCAAAGTTCGGGTCGTAGGTGGGTGGAATCTGGGTTCCGTCATTCGTGACGGATTTATTCCACCACCAGTGATCTGAGTTCGACTCCAATGAGCTCCAAGGGCACACGGGCCATGAACAAAAGGGATGTGGATGGTCTTCTGGACCAGGGCGAGCCTCCCCCCACGTTGGAATGACAGGAAGGGCGCTTTGACAGGCCACCGTCGAAGTGCCTCCAGTCACTCCCGTTCGTGGGTATGGTGGGCGGCTCGACTCTACCATGGGTTACTCTAACGGCCGTAGAAGGGGCTCTACTGCTCCGTTTTGGGCGTTCTTGGATGCGTTGGAAAGCTTAGATCACAGGCTATAAGAATCTAATGTAATCTCACCAAAATAACTAACCATTGATGATTCCTAGCCTTTCTCAGTTTCCGCAATCTGTGTTTTGCCTGAATTCTGCTCACTTGGTGTTGTGGCGACCCAAAGCACACACCTCCCTTGGAAGTCTCTTTGCACTAAGCAGCCGTGGACACTTTGGCAGTTCAGGGCACGCCAGGATATCATTCCTGACAAAGGGTTATGGGCCCACAGTCCTGACCTGCCTACCAAGACGTTCACGGCTTTCGCAAACACACTGGAGTGTCGCCCCGGGCGACTTCGCCGTCGCACGTTGAGACTGTCCATTGTAGAAGTTCAACATGGCGCAGAAGACAGAGTCCTCGCCCATCCAAAAGTACATGGGCGGCCCAAGCTTTGGGCTGTGGCGGTGGCATTTTGAGATCTACCTCGCGCACAAGGGACTGCTGGAGCTCATGAAGGGAACGGAGGTTCAAGATGCGAGCGCAACAAACGAGGAGAAGACGGCCTTCGCATGGAAGAACACGGAGGCGCTGATGCTTCTCTTATCGACGCTGCATGAATCTCAGTGGGGCTATATCCATGGCTGCGAGCTGGCAGCCGACGCGTGGAAGAAGCTCTGCTCCATCCACCAATCAACATCCCTAGCCAACAAGATCTTCGCAATGAAGCGACTCTTGACGGTGAGGATCGAGGAGGGTGAGGACGTCATTTCCGCCATGCAACAGATCGAGTCTCTTGCCTCACAATGCAATGATGTGGGGTGGAAGATTGACACGAAGATGCAGGCNTTGTCGGCGCTGCATGAATCTCAGTGGGGCTACATCCAAGGCTACGACCTGGCAGCTGACGCGTGGAAGGAACTCTACTCCATCCACCAATCAACATCCCTAGCCAACAAGATCTTCGCAATGAAGCGACTCTTGACGGTGAGGATCGAGGAGGGTGAGGACGTCATTTCCGCCATGCAACAGATCGAGTCTCTTGCCTCACAATGCAATGATGTGGGGTGGAAGATTGACACGAAGATGTAGGCAATGGCACTCCTCATGGCTCTATCCGACAGTTGGGGTCCTCTCATCACCGTGCTGGGAGGTTGGGATGAGGATAAACTCACCTACGGCGCAGTCGCCGAGTACATCAGCAACAAGGTGCACCGTCGGAGCGGTGGTGAGACCTCGTCATTCTCAACTGCCCTGATCACCAAAACGCAGGGTGGCAGCAGCAGCGGCAAACAAGGCGGCGGTAAGGGTGGCGGCAAGAAGGGCGCCAAGAAGGGTGCCTGCCATAACTGTGGCAAGGAGGGCCATTTGGCCAAGGAGTTTCCGGAGGAGGCGCAGTCCGGCGGCAAGGGTGCCAAAGGCAAGAAGGCGCTCCTCAACGGTACGAAGAACCACGACCTGAAGGACGCCAACCGGCGGTGCCTCGACTCAGGTGCGGAGGAGCATACCCAAGTCGAGAAGGTAGGGTTCATCAACTACACCAAGAGTGCCAAGTCCATGGTGACCGCCAATGACAAGGTCGAACCTGCAGCCGGCCAAGGTGATGTGGACGTAGAGGTGGTGGTTGGTGGTAAAATGGCGCAATGTATGATTCAAAATGTGCAACATGTCCCCGGCCTTGCTGACATTTTGAGTGTGAGCCGCTTGAAAGACAAGGGGTATGAAGTCCTCTTCCGCAGAAAAGGTGCAGTCGTGCGGATGGACGGCGGCGGCGAGGTCGTGCTAGAGGCAAAGCGCGAGGGAGGCCTCTACATTGTTGAGACCAAGGTCATCCCCTCGGCATCAGACGCAGCAGACCCGCCAACACGCGTCATCAACCTTGCAAAAGGCGGGGGAGCAGACCTGCAGCTGTGGCATCGGCGGGTAGGGCACTCGTCGCCCGCAGTCGTGCAAGAGATGGCGAAGCGCGACATGGTTCGCGGCCTCAACATCACCAGTGCAGCTAACGCAGCAGCAGATTCCGCAGAGCACAAGTGCGAGCCTTGCATCGTGGGCAAGGCAAAGCACAAGCCGTTTGAAGATGGACAGTGGCGGGCCGAGAACCTGCTCGAGGTCGTGCACAGTGATGTGTGCGGACCGATCAAGACGCCGTCCATTGGGGGCGCGCGGTACTTCGTCACTTCATCGATGATTGCAGCAGAAAACTCTACGTCTACTTCATGAAGCGGAAGAGCGATGTGCTGGACCGGCTGAAGAAGTATGTCGCAGCGGTGGAGAGGCAGACTGGCCGCAAGGTCAGAGCGCTATGCAGCGACAATGGCGGCGAGTACGTGGGCTGCAGAGGGTAGCTGAAGGAGCAGGGCATTGAGTGGCAGCCGACCACTCCGTACACACCTCAATCTAATGGCGTGGCGGAGCGTATGAACCAGACGCTACTCACCATGGCGCGGACAATGCTCGTGGACGCAAAGTTGCCACGGAGCCTGTGGGCCGAGGCCGTGAGTACAGCGTGCTACATCACCAACCTCACTCAAACAGCAGTGCTGAAGGGGAAGGGCGGCTGGAAGACGCCGTAGGAGGCTTGGAGCGGGCGCAAACCAAGCGTGGCGCACCTGAAGGCGTTTGGGTGCAAGGTGCACGCGTTGGTGCAGGCCGCGCAAAGAAAAGACTCCAAACTGGACCCGCGTGCAAAGGCGTACGCGTTTGTCGGATACGAGAGTGCACTCAAGGCGTACCGCCTCTTCGATCCATGGACGCAAGACGTCATCACCAGCCGCGACGTCACTTTTGATGAGCAGCAGAGCTACTGCAGCAGCAGCAACAACATTGACGCAGCGCACTCTCCAAAGCAGGGGGAGCTAGTGGATCGGCCTGAGGGGGCGAAGGTGATCAGCTCCAAGTGGGTGTTCAAGGTGAAGCTCACCAAGGACAGAAAGGTGGAGAAATACAAGGCGCGGCTAGTGGCGAAGGGGTACGCGCAGCGGAAAGGCGAACACTACGATGAGACGTTCGTACCCGTCGCCAAGTTCACAAGCATCCGGACAATCTGCGCGGTGGCAGCCGCAAAGGACATGGAGATCCACCAAATGGACGTCAAGACGGCATTCCTAAATGGCATCATCGACAAGGAGATCTACCTTGAGGTGCCGGAGGGGGTGGATGCGCCGGAGGGCAAGGTGTGCAAGCTACGGAAGGCCTTCTACGGGCTAAAATAGGCGCCCAGGTGCTGGTACCAACAGATGGACAGCTACATGGCGGAGCTCGGCTTCAAGCGTTGTGAATCAGACCACGGCGTATATGTGCGGCGCAGCAAGGGACTCCATCAGATTGTTGCACTCTATGTGTTCGACCTGATCCTGTGCTCATCAGATCTGGCAGCTTTGCAGCAGCTCAAGGAGCAGCTGAGAAACAGATTTAAGATGACGGACATGGGGGAGCTGGAGTACTACCTCGGGGTGAGCATCAGGCGGAACCGGAGAGCGCGCACGCTTGAGTTGGGGCAGGCCAAGTACGTGGCCGAGGTGCTGAAGCGGTACGGCATGGAGGACTGCAAACCAGTGGGCAGTCTGTTCTCCACAAGCTGTGAGTTGAGTGCGGCGATGGCGCCGCAAACTAAAGAGGAGAAGGAGGACATGGCGGAGGTGCCCTACCAATCTGTGGTGGGCAGCCTCATGTATGCCATGGTGGTGACTCGGCCGGACTTGGCCTACGTGGTGGGCCAGGTGAGCAGGTATGTGGCCAACCCTGGGCCACTACACTGGCAGGCGGCGAAGCGCATCCTCCGGTACTTGCAGGCAACGCGGCATGCGCGCCTGAAGTACGACGGAAAGGGGAGNGGCATGGAGGACTGCAAACCAGTGGGCAGTCCGTTCTCCACAAGCTGTAAGTTGAGTGCGGCAATGGCGCCGCAAACTAAAGAGGAGAAGGAGGACATGGCGGAGGTGCCCTACCAATCTGTGGTGGGCAGCCTCATGTATGCCATGGTGGTGACTCGGCCGGACTTGGCCTACGTGGTGGGCCAGGTGAGCAGGTATGTGGCCAACCCTGGGCCACTACACTGGCAGGCGGCGAAGCGCATCCTCTGGTACTTGCAGGCAACGCGGCATGCGCGCCTGAAGTACGACGGAAAGGGGAGGTCAGACCCCTTGCGGCTGGTCTGCTACACTGATGCGGACTACGCCGGCGATGTGGAGAAGAGGAAGTCCACTTCTGGCTACGTGTTCTTCCTCGCAGGTGCAGCGGTCTCGTGGTGCAACAGGAAGCAGGACTCCGTTGCCACCTCCACAGTGGAGGCGGAGTACGTCGCTCTGGCCGAGGCGGTCAAGGAAGCGGTGTGGCTCCGCAGAATGCTGGGGGAGCTGGACGTGCCACAGCAGGAGCCTATGGTGGTTCAAGAGGACGATACCGGCTCCATCTTGCTGACCAACAACCCGACGCACCATAGGAGGACGAAGCACATCGACGTGCGCTACCACTACGCGCGTGACATGGTGGAGAAGGGACAGGTTGTGCTGCAACATTGCAGCACGAAGCACATGCTCGCGGATTGCTTGACCAAGGCGTAGCCCCAGAATCGGCATGTTATCAGCCTTGCAGGGCTTGGGTTGACAAGCTGTGAAGGGCTTGAAGGTACAGATGCGGACAAGTGAGAGTGAGCATGAGGCATCCGGCATGGAAGGTGCACGGGGGAGATTGTTAAAAGTGCCCCTGCCATGGATGCCGCTTGCCGTTTTCCTGGTTCGACCACTAGGGAGTGGTTGGATGTCTGATCTGACTGCAGATTTGGACTCCTTGCATTCTGCCATGCAGTTTCAAGCCTTCAGTTGCTCGATTTGGTTGAGAATTCATAATGTTAGCCCCATCCAAAGTTCGGGTGGTAGGTGGGTGGAATCTGGGTTCCGTCATTCGTGCCGGATTAATTCCACCACCAGTGATCTGAGTTCGACTCCAATGAGCTCCAAGGGCACATGGGCCATGAACAAAAGGGATTTGGATGGTCTTCTGGACCAGGGTGAGCCTCCCCCCACGTTGGAATGACAGGAAGGGCGCTTCGACAGGCCACCGTCGAAGCGCCTCCCGTCACTCCCGTTCGTGGGTATGGTGGGCGGCTCGGCTCCACCATGGGTTACTCTAACGGCCGTAGCAGGGGCTCTACTGCTCCGTTTTGGGCGTTCTTGGATGCGTTGGAAAGCTTAGATCACAAGCTATAAGAATCTGATGTAATCTCACCAGAATAACTAGCCGTTGATGATTCCCAGCCTTTCTCAGTTTCCGTAATCTGTGTTCTGCCTGAATTCTGCTCACTTGGTGTTGTGGCGACCCAAAGCACACACCTCCCTTGGAAGTCTCTTTGCACTAAGTAGCCGTGGACACTTTGGCAGTTCAGGGCACGCCAGGACATCATTCCTGACACCATCAAAGTGAACCAAACCAAATACACCGGTGAGGGACTGTCCGTCGTGGATAGCATCACAAATGCCATGGTAGGGACTCGTCTCGATATCTGCTATGCAGTGGGACAAGTGAGCATGTTTGTAGCTAACCAGAACCACGGGATTGGCAGGCAATCAAGTTTATCTTGTGCTACCTGTGAAAGACGTGTAACATGGGTCTCCTCCTTGGAGAAGGTACGGACCCCCTCCGCCTGAAGCGATACACCAACACCAACTAGGGAGGAAATCTTCATGACCGCGAATACACCTACGGATACGTGTGCATCTTGGATGGTGTTGCCGCCTCATGGGCTAGCACGAAGGAGGATTGTGTCTCCGTGTCCACAACTGAGGCACAGTATGTTGCTGTGTCCGAGTTGTGCAAGGAGACTCAGTGGCTGCGTAGCTTGCTTGGCAAAATGACAGTGCCACAGAGGATGCCATGGTCTAACATGTGGACAATATGAACGCCATCTCAACAGCTGAAGATGAGGTCATCTTCTAGCAAACAAAGCACATTGGCATATGTTACCACTAATCACATGACCTTGTCATGAGGAACGTGGCAGACTTGCAGCACTATGAAACTAAGAGCATGTTTACTGATTGTATGACCAAGCCGTTGGAGAGTGACTTGCACTATGCAAGCATTTCTGGCTTTAGCATGAGGAGTGCGGTAGAGGAAGGATGAGACCCAAGGCATCGATTGAGTCCAACAAAGGATAGATGGACAAAAGT
Source organism: Penium margaritaceum (assembly GCA_023375785.1). NCBI lineage: Eukaryota > Viridiplantae > Streptophyta > Zygnematophyceae > Desmidiales > Peniaceae > Penium > Penium margaritaceum. Next base: position 64,891 of record SZWC01007034.1, read on the forward strand.
GCAAGGGAGAAATTCATTCAATGGTATGTACCTTGTCCACTGCGTAGCTGCCCGGCTCGCTGGCTGCACGGACATACAAGGCATGCATTTCTCTATGGAGTACGTCCCCTTGGTCTGTTCTGAGATGGGCCAGGAATGCATTGCTCGTAATGGGTATGTCCCCTGCAGATCTGTTAGCTACTGAGCTAACCACCTCTGGCAGAGAACCCGCGAAACCAAAAAAAGCTCACAAAGGTTTTTAGGCCTTCTTCCTTTGTTGACATGTGTCATGCACCCCAAAACTTAATCTGGCATACACTTCACCTTCAAGAGTACTAACGCCTTAGCATTACATCTCAAGAAGAGCTCAAGTCGTCAATACACAAGAGAGCATCAAGCAAGGGTTAATTGATTAGCATGCAAGACAAGTCCTTTTATAGCTGTCTGTCCAGTCCTAGAACTCAAAAACACATTCATGTGAAGTGGCCTGAACCAGCCACGTCACCAATAGACTCGCACTGTGGGCTTGACACATAAGCATCCTAATGTCAAGGTGACAGACCAACCATGTAACATCCAAGAAGCTACGGACTTTCTTTCTTGCAAGCTTCCACAGCAAACAAGATGTGCATGGGGCAAGGATCGAACTCGTGACCTCTCACTTGGCCAAATCAACAAAATGGCCAAGGTAACCACTCACCCACATGGTGTACTCAAAGGTCATATCTCACATGAGACAGAGCATAGTTGAGTCACATCACAACAGATCCAGGGGTCATACCTCCACAAGGGGCAGAGAATTCCTGATCCATCCTACAATACTCAATAAGGTACAAAAACAATCAACAAATCTCTCCCTTGCATCTTGCCTCACTGAGCATCATCATTTGTCATCACTTGCGTTTACCATGCCGATACCTTGCCTGCCTGCCTGGTGGAGATCCTTGTCCAGTGGCTTTGTAAGCATGTCTGCCCGCTTCAGCTTGGTACCGACATACTCAAGCTCCACTGTCTGCTTGTAGACCAAGTCTCGAGCGTAGTGGTAGCGGATCTCGATGTGCTTTGTGCGCCTGGATAGGATGGGGTTCTTTGACATGTCAATGGCGCTCATGTTGTCAATCTTGATGACTGTCGCCATGCTTGTGGTGCCTTCATCTCAGATAGCAAGCTTCGTAGCCACTGCATCTCTTTACACACCTCAGCCAAGGCGATGTACTCAGCTTCAGCTGTTGACAGAGAGACACATTCCTGCTTGCGACTTGCCCAACTGACTGCACCTCCATTCAACATACACACAAAGCCGGAGGTAGATTTTCTGTCATCGACATTCCCTCCCCAACACGTATCAGTGTAGCACATGAGACCCAGTGATGCAGATCCAGGGATGCCTCCAAACTGGAGCCCCACGTGCCACGTCCCTTGAAGGTAGCGCATGCGCTTCACGGTCTGCCAGTGCAGTGGACCGGGATTGGCCACAAACCGGCTCACCTGCCCAACAGCATGGGCTATATCTGGCCGGGTGGCAACCATGGCATACATCAGACTGCCCACTACAGACTGATATGGGATGCCCAACATGTCAGTGTTCTCCGCTTCGTTGGATGGGGACATGGAGGTGGAGAGTTTACACTCCGAGCTCATGGGTGTGCTGGCAGGTTTGCAATCTGCCATGTTGTACCTTTTGAGGATGGAGTCGATGTATTTTGTTTGATTCAGGCTAATGGTACCTGCTGCTCTGTCGCGCTTGATGGCAATTCCAAGATAGAAGTCAAGAGGACCCATGTCCTTCATCTCGAATCTGCTACTCAGCTGCCCCTTGAGATTGTCTAGCAGCTGCTTTGAAGAAGAGCATAGAATCAGGTCATCAACATGTAAGGCGACCAACATAGTCCCTTGTTCACTCTCATGCACGTGCATGCTGGGGTCATTGTTGTAGTGCATGAAGGACTCCTTGGCCATGAACGTGTCCATCTCTTGGTACCAAAGTCTTGGCGCTTGTTTTAGCCCATAGAGTGCCTTCACCAATCTACACACCTTGCCCTCAGGAGCATCAACCCCCTCCAGAACCTCCATCAATACTTCCTTGTCAAGTTTGCCGTAAAGGAAGGCTGTCTTGACATCCATCTGGTGGACCTCCATGTCTCGGCAGCAGCAATGGCGAGCATTGACCGGATGGAGGCAAACGTCACAACTGGAGCAAAGGTTTCATCGTACTCTGCGCCAGGCCGTTGGGAGAATCTTTTTGCTACCACCCGTGCCTTGTACTTGTCTATCTTGCCATCCTGTTTCCTGTTTACTTTCAGCACCCACTTGGACCCCACAATGTGAGCCCCGGCAGGTCTGTCCACCAGCACCCATGTCCCATTCTCTTCGATGGAGCTGAGTTCACTGCGAATTGCTTCATCCCACTCTGCTTTGTCAGGCCAAGTGAGTGCCTCTGCGACAGACGTTGGCTCCTCTTGAACCAAGAATGAATAGTTGAAACCTGTCCATTCACCCTTATCTGCATCGTAATGCTTCCGAGGTACTTTGAGGCGTGAACTGCTCCTTGAACCTGGTGGCTGGTACTGTTGATGTGGAGGCTGGAGGTCTGGTTCGTTGTTGATAATGGGAGAGGCATCCTCCTCATTGTCTGGAGGATCGGATACGTCGGAATCAGATTCTGATTCCTCCGAGTTATCTTCATGACCTCCTCTCCCTGTTGCAGCACCTATCCCATGCCATTGTGCTGGTGCTTCGTCTCCCTCTTCAAGGAGAGTGAGCCACTCTCCCTGTTTTGGAGCGTTCTTGAGTTCGAGATGCTCTCCCTTGCTCACAGAAACTTCGTGGAAATCCACGTCTTTGCTGCGGATGACCTTCTTGGCCCCTTGGTCCCAGAGTCAACAAGCCTTGTGGGCGGTGTCATAGCCGATGAAAATGCACTTTTGTGCTCTTGCATCGAGCTTTCCAGGGCCCTCACCGGCCTGGACCTTGGCAAACACGGTACAACCGAACACCTTGAGATGGGAGGCATCCGGCTTCTTGCCTGACCATGCTTCTTGAGGCGGCTTCAGCTGTTGTGTCTGCTTCTTCTTGCCTCGCCTTCGCAGAGCTGCTGCAAGTGTGAGGTTCACAAGGTAGGTAGCCGTACGTGCTGCTTCAGCCCAGAACATAGGAGGCAGCTTGGCGTCAAAGAGCATGCACCTTGTCATGCCTAGGATCATCTGGTTCATCCTCTCTGCTACGCCGTTGCTTTGAGGTGAGTAGGACGTCGTTTTCTGGTGTTCAATGCCTTGTGTCTTGAGCCACTCCCTGCAGGCTTCGTACTCTCCCCCGTTGTCTGTTCTGAACACCTTCACCTTCTTTCCACTCTGTCGCTCAACCATAGCGACAAAGGCTTGCAGATTCTCCTTCACCTTGCTTTTCTTTTTGAGAAAGTATATCCACACCTTGCGGCTATTGTCATCAATGCATGTGAGGAGATATCTGCTACCTCCATTCGATGGCATGCGGAAGGGACCGCACACGTCAGAGTGCACGAGGTCAAGGGGTACGAGAGCACGCGTACCATTGCGCTTGAAGGGTTTCTTTTTTGCCTTGCCTTGAAGGCATGGCTCACACATGATGCCGGCTCCCTCCGCCTCATCACCTAGCTCCATCCCACGCACTAGCTCCTGCTTTGCCATGAGCTCCAATTTGCAATGAGCCACGTGCCCAAAGTACCTGTGCCATAGATTTTTGGAGGATGTGCACAGGCTAGAATGAACAGCCCCGGTGGTTGTATTTTCTTGCGGTTTTGTTGCTAAATCGTCTGCTGCCACTGCTTCCACTGATCCAGCATGTCCTTCCTCATCTGAATCTACATCGCTGCTCTCCTCATCATCACTCTCCACCAAAGATTCAGGCGTTGAATTTGTAGTTTTGGTCTGCAAGACGTAGAGCCCATCAACGCGAGGAACCTGTGCGACAACCTTCTTGGCAGAGTAGGAAATGTTGATGTCTTTGTAAGGAACTATTACTGCTTCCTCCTCTGTGAAGACCATTGTCATGCCATGGTCAATTATCTTGGAGACGGAGAGAAGGTTGGCTGTGAAGGAGGGCAAGTAGACCACCCCTTCTAGCTTGAGGTCGGAATCTCCACCGTTGACACCCACTGTGACTAGCTTGTCACCAATCCCCTCAGTTGCCTCAACCTTGCCGTTGGCAACTCTGAAGTTCTTGTTGCATGGAGCAAGAGAGATGAAGTCTCTCTTCTCGTAAGTGGTGTGCTCGTTTGTGCCCGAGTCGAGGCCGTAAGCTCCTAGCCTGAGTATCGCCCTCCCTTTGTTGGAAGCACACGCAGCCATCAAGCTTGTGGGATCCTTCCTACCATGTCCCCCTCGCCATTCATCACCGTCTCCTCCCTCTCTCTTGGGTGCACGGCACTCTCGAGCCCAGTGTCCAGCCTTGCCATAGTTATGGCAGTTTCCTTGGCGCTTTACACCCCTTCCACTGTTTCTAGTGCTGTTGTTTCCCTTGTACCCAGAGGAGGACATATTGCGGAAGGTGCCACTGCTCCATGAGGCAAAGGCAGCCATGTTTGCTTCACTGCCAAAAGTGGGCCTGGGGCTTCTGCTGCAGGTGCCACGACTATAGCTGCTATTGCTGCTACTTCTCTTGCAAAGGATATAGTTGCGACTACTCGTCATCCTGCTACAAGGCTACTACAATAGCTTCTGTTGCCAATGCAGGTACTACAACAGCTGCTCAGGCTGCCACTGCTGCTGTTGCTACACATATTGTCAAGGTTGCAGTTGCTGCTGCGGCCACTCCTTTACGGAGGCTACTGTTGTAGCTAATGTGGCTATTGTTTCAGCTTTTGTTGCCATGAATGTTGCTACCAAAACGGCAGCTGTGTGTATTGCTGGTATCGTGTCGGCAGTGGCTGCCGAGGGTGTTGCTACAGTTGCTACTACAGTTTGCTCCTGTTCACGAGGATAGTAGAGGTGGCCGAAGATGCCGGCTAGAATAGCCAGCAGCAGTGCCAGAAACTACTGCGTGGGTCACGCGACTATGAAAAAACCCATGGATGTGATGAAAACATGGGTCTAAGGATACAAGCCCTCACAGGGAACAAGGTGTGGGCTCCAATGGCCAATTGTGATCGTTAGAGCAGAGGGCTCCTAGCCACTGTTTCAATTAATGTGGGATGGTGACGAGAATGGCGGCGGCGGTGGCCACTTTACCCTCAGCCAGGACCTCACGTTTACGATTGAACGTGGATCACGCTTTCACTATTGCTCTAATACTGGTATGTTCTAGCTAGCTAGGTATATGTAGTGAAAGGCACAACAAGGGAGAACACGGTGGAAGAACCACAGCAGGGGCAAAAAGCCAAAGCTTAGAGAACTGACGCGAGTCAAGTTCACGCACCAAAAGAGATGAGTCTCATAGAGAAAAACAGTTGCTCGTCAGGGAGGGAGCCAAGAGCGAGTGAGCAGCTAGCTTGCTCTTGCTCGAGGCTCAATCCCCACCTAGCACCATATTGGAGGTCAGACCCCTTGCTCCCTTGTTTCTCTCACCTACGCATTGTTGTGATTTGTGACATTCTTGTCAAGCTGTACAGATTACTGTGACCACTCAGCCATGTCCATGCCCATGCAGATCGTGATGCAGACCCAGGAGGCACCCGCTTGTCGGGAGCTGGTGGACCACCCACTCGAAGCTGACCAACGACTGCTCCAGCTTCCAAGATGCTATCTCGGACCTTCTACAGTTTTTCTGCAGCCTGTAAGATTTCATTGGTGGACTAGCCGTGGGCTCAATTTGCATGTTTTACATTATGTGTCCACCATTTGATGCCGGATGCATACATGTGACTAGTGATAGCGTCCGGATTGAGATCTTGCATGTTTAGGTTGATACGACGTAGCGTTTTCACTTGTCTGCATAGAGTTACGGCCAAAACATAGTTTTTGGGGCAGTTTTAGGATGTACCTTGCACTGCCGCGTGCAATACCCGCCGTGCACCATGGCATGCATTTATGTTGTGGACCTGTTTTTTGTTAACTCTCTCTACAAATACTATTGAAGCATTATGACACTCTGACTTGTGTCTCCTAGCCAGACCCTTACCGCCGTATGTGTGACCTGTGACTGTTGTCACCGTCAGATCCGGCACTGATGCCCAGTTACTGGCATAGTCGCTAGGAAGCTTCTATGCATCTTCTCATGGTATCAGAGAAGCAAGGCATCCCTCGCTGAGCTGCACGGCAGAGACGTAGCAATGGCAGTAGCAATGAGAGCCACGACTAAAGCCACGGATTTGGGAGGACCCATAAACCCACAGTGACCCGTCGCAATTGATTAGAGCAGCGAAAACACCCTTGCAACCACATCACCACACCACCAACACGGGGCAGCCAAGGGTTTTCCAACTCACTCCAGCAGTAATTGAGGCATGAGATGTTGAGAAGGGGTCTGTGAAGAATCCCAGAAGCTTCACTTAGCTCGCACATACCACCCTCCCAGGACGTGAGAGAATGCAACTACCCCATTTGGCCACTGTTTTTGGCGTGTAAGGGCTAGTTAGAAAACTCTTGCAAAACCCTATCCATCGCTTCCACTTTTGCCTCATTTCATGCCCTGTAGGCTCTAGGAAACGAAACAATGCTCTTAGATCTCATTTTTTTCCCGGATTTTGGGCAGAAAAGAAAAAGGTGACGTTTTGACATTTTGTAAGTTTTTTCACACAAAACCGCAGCCATTGCATTCAGCATCCTTTGGCGTGTAATCCCTCCAAATTTTGCTTCATTTGGACAACCTTCATCCTCATGTCATCATTGTAAGTGATGACGTCAACACCCACATTTAGCAATCTTTTTCGCTAAAACATCATTTGTTGCCAGCGTTGCAAATCCTCGAGAAATGCTGACGACTCTACAATATGATCATTTTGACATCCCTGTCCATAATGAGTGCTCACATGGCTCCGGCCGGTGACAAGGGCAAAGGGCCAACAGACCCCTCATCCTCCTCCTCGGGGGTCTTTAGCCCACGCTCGCAGGCCATTGAGGACCTGCGGAGTAAGTAGGATGAGATACGTTGTCTTCAGTAGCAGCACACTGGCGCCATCCAAGCGCTCACTGAGCTCCTTTATGGACAGTCCACGACTCCACAGTAGACCTCTAGGGGGAGTTGGCAATGCCATACCTTCTGCCCAGCAGTTAGCACCCACAACGATTTCAGAAGGAGGACTCCACCAGCCATTTCTTGATCCTTGGGATCAGGATCCTAACATGCCAGGCATGGAGGATGAAGCCCACGCGAGTGAGATTCGCCTGCTTCAGGAGCGTCTCCGCCAGCTTCAGACAAGTTCTCGGCCTCTGCCTACATCCGTTTCCCATCTCCCAAAGATCCTGCCTAACGACTTTCCTCGTCCCGGTGTCTTCTCCATCCCTCTTTCTTCTTAGCCTGCAGTTGCCTTTCCTATGGAGTGACAACCCAAGGAATTTGAGACATCGTCCCCACGGTATGTCAGCAAGGATGGCTTAAGCTATGGGAGATTCTCTTCCAGATCTAGACCACCTCAGAGGGGCTATGGCCTTACTACCACAGTCAGTATCAGGTTACAAATCACGCTCAAATGCCGACAAAGGCAAGGGAAATTGTGCGGACTCCTTTACGCCATGCTGTGCAAGATTGTGTGGACTTTTGCCCTTTTCTTGGAGAGGCCAGCATAGGCAAGGGTGCTAACCCACGTCGGGTTGGATCCTGGCATTGTCCCTCCTTGCTACAGAGACGCATGCCACCCGTGCGACTCACATTCGTGCCTTTTACTCCCGTTGTTAGGGACTCGTCAAGCCCGCAGCCAATTAGTGGCGGCGGGCCATGCGCATCTTCACGCGCCTTGGGACCTGAGGAGGTACACAGCTACTAGCGCTCGGCAAGATCATGCTCGACATTCATCTTGAGCACGTGGACATCTCCTTGGGGTACAGCAACGCCGTTCTTGAGCCCTTCTCTATCTCCCTCCAGCTTCTTCCTTGGGCGCATCAGCTTTTTCTCTAAGTGAATTCCATCTGCGAGGTAGTAGTAGCCAATTAAGAGATTCCCCTTCCTATAGCGGCCATCACGACACCACCAACGCCCCTCTTACAATAGACCCCTCCATCCTCTGGCATATCCTCCTCCTCTCCTTTCACCTCAATTTCCCCAACTCGGATGTAGGGTGTGGTACCAGCTGCATAGGGGAAGAAGGAGAGGAAGAGGCATAGTTCAGGGAAACAACATCCGCACCAGCAGTAGCCACCGACCGGTAGTAGTGGACGTACTGTTCACTGCTCCAACTGTGGAGGCACTCATATCTACACCAAGTGCCATCAGCCGCTCGACTGGACGTGGATCACTCATGGCCTTCAAGCCGCATGCGTGCACCGGTCTGCTTCGAGCACCACAACCTAAGGTCGCTCGGCGACCAGCACCGCAGCACTTCCCGTCTTCCCACCGGTGAGTAGTGGATATCTAGATCCACATGACCGCACCATCGCCAAGCTTTGTCACCTTACGGTGCTTTGCTTTGAGGGAGGTATGAGTGTGCTAGCATAGACGGGTGATTCAGAGACTTTCTTTTCGTCTGTTCTTGTCGCTCGTTATGACTCACGTGGAGGGGGCACAGCTGGCATGTGATGATGATGGACCTAACATTACTTATTAGATTCTTGACTCCCACTTTCGTGCCCTTCATAGTTCCCTTACCTTTTGCTCAGCGTCCGTCTGAGGCCAAGTGTTCCATTGCTCGTTGCACAATGACGTCCTCCAATCGTGATGTTGGTGGCACCTGGATCATCGATTCTGGTGCCACTCACCACATGACCTGTCGTCGTTGTGAATTTTTTCTTCTTGATCTTGTTGCATCTGTTTCCTCCATTTGCACAGGCTCTAGTCAGTCACTACCGCTCCAGGGCATTGGGGTTGTGGGCTTTGATGGTCCATTTGGCCCCTTGTATCTCTCCAAGGTGCTTTTTGTGCCTGACCTTAAGGTTAGCTTGCTTTCTATTCGTGACTTCACACTGATGGGACTGTGTGTGGAACACACTGTAGACTCTGCGATTGTGACTGTTGTTGATACTCATGCCATTGTTCTTTGTGCCTCTATTGTGGATGATTTGTATGGCATTCCTCGGAATTCTCCTCCTCCTTGTTCTCCTTCCCTTCTACACATGTGCTTGTCACTGGTATTCTCTCTGCTGAGCACCAGCATTTACTGGATCGCCGCATGTGTCACGTGGGCTTTGAAATTGCACCTAAGCTTATTCGGACACAGCCCGGACTCGGTCTTGATGTGACCTCTTTCGAGAGGCCGCCCAAGACTGACTGTCTTTTTTGCGGTCAGGGTAAGATGCATTGTTGCACTTACCCTGCCTCCCGCTCTTGAGCACTTCTCCCCCTTGCGTTGGTCCTTCTTGGTCCTCTCCCTGTTGATTCTTTGTCTAATCGGGGCTTATGCCCTCTGACCCTGACCGACGACTTCACCCGGATGACGTGGGTCTATAACCTACGCCAAAACAGCGACGCCGGAGGCTAGTGATGGCTGATTGTCAGTCCCGCCACATATTGCACACGTTCCGCTCGGATCGTGGTGGCGAGTTTCTTGGCGAGATGAATAGTTTCTTTGCTGAGCACGGTGTTTTTCACCAAGTCTCTGCTCATACTACTCCTCAGCAGAATGGTGTCTCTGAGTACTAGAACCGCACCATGGAGGATGCGGTTTGCGTTACACAGTCTGAATGTAGTCTGCATGCGTCCTTCGTGTTGGAAGGATTTGCCTACATGACGTGGGTCTGGAACCACCTCTTGCATGATCCTCTTCCAGACCACGTTACACCGTACAAGCTCTGGTTTGGCCATCGTGCCGATCTTTGTCTTGCTTATGTCTGGGGCTCTGTGGCTTGTGTGGCATACACTGAGGACCAGCAGGGGTCCATGGTCTCTCCGCGGGGTTGCTTGTGTGCCTTTGTCGGCATCTCCCCACGATCGAAGGCCTGGCGCTTTTGGGACCCCGCTCATTGCCGCATTGTTGTGTCTTGTGATGCGCTCTTCCTTAAGTCTCTCACCTACCGTGACCTGAACACCATTATGTCGATGGGTCAAGTGGGTCTTTCGCAAGAAATTCAAGCCAAATGGCTCACTAAAAGCCCACAAGGCTCGCTAGGTCATCAAGGTGTATTCCCAGATCAAGGGTGTCGATTACATTGACACCTTTGCCCCTATCGGTTGCATGACCTCAGCTCGCGCTCTGTTCCGTGCAGAGGCTCAACATGATTGGGAACTGTACGAGAGGGATGTGAATAATGCGTTCCTCCATGGCTCTCTAGATGAGGAAATCTACATGGCTAAGCCACCCGGCTTTGAGGACAGTGACAAGGTTTGGCGCTTGTGCAAGTCCTTGTACGGCCTCCAGCACACTCCTCGGTGTTGGAACAAGGAGATCACAAGGACCCTCACTCGTGCGCGATATGTACAGAGCGAGATAGATCCCTCTCTTTTTATTCAACTGTCATCTGAGCTGTTTACTGCCATCCTGGTTTATGTGGACGACCTCCTCATTGCGTCTCCCCCTATGGAGGCCGTGAAGGAGGCCAAGGTGGTCCTCCAACCTGCCTACAAAATGAAGGACCTCAGTCCTCCAGCGGTTTTTCTTGGCGTGGACATCGTGCAAGACTGTAGACGTCGGACACTCCTACTACATCAGGCCCGATACGAACGTATTGCAGTGGAGCGTTTCAGTCATCTCCTTGGTGTAATGCCCAAAACCTACACACCCTTCACACCTGAAAAGCAGGATGCCCTAAAGGTGGACAATCCTACACATCTAGAGGAGACAGTGGACGTGACCTTGTACCTCTGTCTTATCGGATCTCTGATGGACCTGGCCACTACCATACGCCAAGACATCGCCTTTGTCGTCAACCTGCTTGCATATTTTTTGCAGGCTCTACCTACTAGAGCCCTTCATACGGTTGTACGAGCGGTGCGGTATGTGGTCTCTGTTGAAGATTGCCCCTCTGTATGCCCAAGTGCGACGCCGGGAGGCGCCAACGAGTCGCCAGAGAGAGGAAACTCCTTGTCGGCGGATCTAGAAACTCGAGGATTGCTTGGATCCTTAAATGGAGGATTGCCCCTAAACGTTGACAAGTTGTTGAATCCGGTGCAAGTTGTTTCATCGGAATCGGACTAGTAATGAGGGAGATATGGGCTTCCAAAGTTGGGGTGTGCGCGGCGGCTCTGGGAACCGGCCGCGGTTCGACTTCCCGTGAATAGTTGACCAGAACGTGTAACAAAATGCCATCTCGGGATTTTGCTCTGGGAGATCTGCCGAGTCATCCGGTGGATGATCCGCCGGATTTCAGGAGTGCAGTTTGTTACTGAGGGACTTCACCAAAATCCTGGCTCAAAGTCCAAAACTCAGTACTACATTTTGTTACTCGGGGACTTGCAGTCAAAATTCTGACTGCAAGTCCGCGAACAGGTTTCGACCCACATCAATCCCCATCACCAAACTCGATGATTAACTCATCGAAACAGACCCCAAAGGTGCGAAGGGTGCCGCCATGATGCGTAGGGACATCTGTGCCTTCGGAATGGTGTTTTGATGGGTCCTTGATGTGTGAGGGTGCCTTGGCGGGCGACATGGTGTGTGGCGCCGACTGAGCGGCTCATTTGGGGTGCTGCTCTTCGGCTGACGTAGCGGGAGCTACGGTGATCCGAATTGCGTACAGTTTAGTGCGTTGAAGAGCTCATGACTAGCAATACAAATGTTCAAATCTTGTTTACGTTAAAAAATTTAATGAAAGTTTGTATTGTTCCCTTCGCAAAAGTGACTGTCTCGCAACTGTCTTCAACTCCCAAAAACATGGCGTGAGGCGACTAGAAAGCTCACGCTTAGACTCAGAACCACCCGCTCAAAACGTAGCCGTGAGCAAAGAAGACCCGTCAGGCCACGTTGGAACCGCACCCCGGTTACTGACAAAGGGTTATGGGCTCACGACCCTGACCGGTCTACAATCGCTCACGACTTTCGTGGTGGACAAGACTGTTGTCGGGGACGACATCGCCGTCAATCTCTAAGGTCCCAGAGTTGAAGACTGCGCAAATGGCACAGAAGGAAACACATCCCACCCAGAAGTATGCATGAGGCCCTAGCTACGGGTTATGGAGGTGGCACTTTGAGCTGCACCTCACGCATATGGGGCTACCAGAGGTCATGAAGAGAACGGAAGCCCTCGACGAAGCGACGGCAACGGAAGCGCACAAGGAGGCCTTCAAAGAGAAGAACACGGAAGCACTCATGTTGCTGGTGTCCGGGACAACCGAGTCGCAGTGGGGCTACTTCCAGGTAAGGGTGCACACCGGGTCAAATCCGCGGATCTGAGAATGGAACCGGATCCGCGGGTCGGTTCAGATCATTGGAACCGGAACTGCGGATCCGGGTCCCGATCCGCGGTTCCGGTGGATCCGCGGATGTAATCGGATTGATGTGGTTGGTTCTGTTCCGCATTTTTACCAGGCATGTTGCCCATGAAATTTTGTCATTTTTGTGGGGAGTCCATTCTGCCCCATCACCCTCACTCCCTCTCTCTCTCTCTCTCTCTCTCTCTCTCTCTGTCTCTCTCTCTCTCT
>SZWC01007034.1:77698-119297 GCA_023375785.1 Penium margaritaceum
TCTGTCTCTCTCTCTCTCTCCCACTGTATGCTCTCTGTATCATTCCATTTACATCTATCATATGGTCACTTGACAAACATGTATTATTTGCTTTACATATTTCTTGTAATGTCTCAGTTGTCCTTCACATGTTTTGAAGTCTGAATGAATTGTCAATGCATTCTGAAGCACAGGTGTCATTTCTGCATACATTGTATCATTTCTGATTGGTTTTTGAATTCCATGTCATGTGCTTAGGTGTACTATACATGGTAAAATTTGTGAATAAGTTGCAGAAAGGAAAGGGAACATGGAAATGGAACATGGAATGCAGAAAGGAAATGGAACATGGAAATTGAACATGGAAGTTGTTTATCAACTGTCAGACTCCCATCTCAATGACATCATCATCGGGAATGCCATCATCATCGTCACCTCCACCAACACCATCCCTAACATCCGCATCATCATCTTCACCATTCACGTAGAGGCTAAGCCCCTCGAGCTCCTCAGCAGCCTCTCCAACGAGCCCCTCATCCCTAGCTGCTCGCCGTAGTGCGTTGATCCTAGCCTCTTCTGCAACAAACTCCTCTGCCACCTGCCCATGCCTGCTGATGGGGAAATCCAAGAGTGCAGGTTCGTTGATCCAGCTCTTCATCGTCAGGAGGTTCTCCACGGTAAGGTGCGCGAGGGAGTGCCGAAAGTCCGTAATAACGTGCCTGCCCAATGAGAAGAGACGTTCAGAGGGGGTTGAAGTGCCTGGCACTGCAAAGACATCCTGTCCTGCAAGATACAGAGAAGGGAACTTGTGCTCAAGTTTCTTGAAGTGCTTCAGGATATGCGTCTTTGAACTCTTCTTGGGAAGCTTCGACCACCTATCAAGCTCCTCCTCCACACCTGTAAGTGGCTCCTCAAGCTCAGGAGCCGCTTCAGGAGTTTCAAACATGCCAGCCATCGGGTCTGCGAGGGCAGCCTGCAAAAGGGCGTCGTCCTCAGCACGTTGCTGCTCTAGCCGCGGACGGAGCTGTCGCCCCGAGGCTGAGGACGACGCCCCGGTTGTAGATGACTCTTGGCTGCCACCCGTGTGCCCAGTGCTTTGCCGCTGCGTCCCTTCACTAGCTGCGGCTGCCATTTCAGCTGTTGCTGTTCGCCGCTCCTCAACCCTGGCATAGTATGGCCGCAACAGCTCCAGCACCTTTGCGTGCAGCGCGGCCGCGTTAGCAACGCCCATGAGCTTGTGCGTGTGCTCGTGAAAGCGGAGTCGAAAGCGCGGGTCAGCTGCGGTGGCCAGGATATGCCGTTCTCTCAGGAGACGCGCGTACTTCTCGAGCTTCTGCAGGGCCGCTTCAAGCCCGGGCTTGATCGCCAAGAGCAGCGTCTCCTTCGCGTCCAGCCTGCCCGCTGCGCCTCTCCTTTTGCTCTTCTGCTCTGCTGTTACTGCTTTCACCTGCCACCCGTGGAGCCTGTCGAACATGCTCTCAAAGAATGGGATAACAAGGTTTAGCGTCGGGTACTTGCTCCCGCTCACATCGTCTGTGTAGGCCTTGAAGGGCCGCAAGATGACCGTGAGGAGAGCAAGAAGTGTCCACTGGTCTGTGGTGGGTTTCAGGCCCTCACCGTCACGGCCATACCCATCCAGCCAGCCAGGCAGGACCGGCTTCAGATGCAACACACGCGTCATCATGTCCAGCGTGGCGTTCCAGCGAGTCTCTGTGTCCAGGTGGAGGCTCTGCCATGTGAGTCCCGCAGTTGTGGCACGGTTGATCGGAGACTGTTCACGAGGTGTGCTTCTGGTTGCGAACACATCAATGTTGCGTGCCTTTGCGATGATGTCAGTCACGGCAGGCAAGCTGAGCAGGTCATTGACAGCAAGATTCATGACATGGCCGAGGCACCTGATGTGTCCAGCCTTCTCAAGGGTGCAGTCAACAGCGGGGATAATGAAGTTGTCAATCATGCTGTCGTTGCTGCTCTCGTTGTCAACGGTCAGGCAAAAGACTTTATCCCAGAGACCCCAAGTCTTCAGTGCTTCAGAAAACACCTCAAACAGCCTTGCAGCAGTTGGACTTTCAGGGATGGGTGGGAAAGACAGGGCCATGGTCTTAATCTTCCAGTCACTCATCCAGTGTGCTGTGACACCCAGGTACTTCATGCGGTTATCTCCTTTCCACCCGTCTGTGGTGAAGCTTACCGCTGACTTTACCTCTGTCAGCATCTTCTTGATGCGTGCTCGGTAGGCTGCAGCTGCGATGACGATTTGGCGCGAGATTGTCATGCGTCCAGGCAAGACCGCGGCAGGATTGGCGTGAAGCAGGGCCTGCTGTAGCCAGCGCGACTCCATGGAGAGGAAGGAGCAGTTCATGTCGATGACGTGCTTCCAGATGCAGGAGACAAAGTATTTTTTGCTGAAGACTTGGCCCACAGCCGAAACACCGCGCGCAATCTCAGTGTTCTCCGGGTTGACGCCCTGCACCTCGGCAGCCACAGTGACAACTTGGATGGTGGCTGCCCGTAGAGTCGCTGCCGCCGCATCCTCTTTCAGCTTCTTCCACGTGGCGTTGTGCTGCACCCGCATGTGCTTCCACATGTTGCCCGTGCTCCCGCCGGACTTGTTGCTCGCTGAGTAGTTAGCCGGGCAGAGGTTGCAGTACACGCGAGGTTCGCCGGCGGGTCCATCCTTTTTTGTGAACACAGTCCAGATGACGCTGGTGTCATCTGATGCCTTCCGTTTGTCACCCGCGGTTGTCTCGTCCCCGCTGTCCTCCTCGCCGAGAGGGGTCGAACCGACAGCTGCATCATCCGCTAGAGCGTCGTCCGCCATCCACAGATCGCACACTTAGTCGAAAAAGATGTTACAACTGACAACCACGGGAACGTGGAAGGCAAACTGACCGATGCACTGGACATCCCCCCCATCGGTTGCCGATACCCTACTGTCTTCGAAATACACAGTACAAGATTGATTATTTCGACTAAAGTACAAAAAGAAATATGTGCTAGGTTTACCGCTGAAAGTACATAGATTGAGTACCTTAGCATTTAATGTGCATGTTTAAGCGATGTTAAAGTTTCAACTTGACAGACCGCACTCATGCAAACCGCTAGCCGGTCATGAAAAATACAGCTAAGGCGAGGATAGGCTTAGCTGGAACATGCCGTCGTGAGCGTTTGTAGTCACATACTGGCTAAGTTCGCTGCACGCATGTCGCATGTCTATGCACGGTTGGCAGCTTATAGCTACCAATCGCGCAAAGACGCGCGCCATGCGTCACCCGCCGCTTCTGTCATGGATGAGCTGTCAGCTAATCCACATCACTAGTTGCTTGAGATTGGTGTCCACATTCGCAAACCATTCTAGTAAGAGGTCAAACCTTTGTTTAAGACATACCACATTACATGTGTATGACCGCATCCAAGTCACATCTGATATTTTCCATGTCAAAGCCACGTACGTACGTATGCATGAATTATCGCCATTCGAGTTCTCGAAATATCAAAGGCACAATCAACGATAAGTAATTTGATGGCCTCTACGGGACCCATGACCCCTTAAGAAAGACAACATGCCGGATGTGAGCCACACATGTGGAATAATACACATAATATTCTACCACAGAATCCGCGGGTCGACGGATGAGACCCGCGGGTCTGACCCGTAAAGACCCGGATACGGACCTGAGGTTGACGAGGTCGGTTCGATGGAAGCCGAAGGTCTGGTCCGCAGCCCCCCCCCCCCCCCCCCCCCCCCTCCCCGGGGGGGCTGGATATCCGCGGATCCCGGTTCGGATCGGCTGGCTGAATCCGGAACCGTGGGTCGACCCGTATCCGTCTCTCCGCGGATCAGATCCACGGATCCGCGGAACCTGTGTGCACCCTTACTTCCAGGGCTGCAATCTGGCAGCCAAAGCTTGGCAAAAGCTTTGTACCATCCATTAATCCAAGTCCCTGGTGAACAAAATCTTCGCAATGAAACGACTCCTGACAGTGAGAATCGAGGAGGGAGATAATGTCATCACCGCCATGTAGCAGATTGAGTCGCTCACCTCATAATGCAATGACGTGGTGTGGAAGATCGACACGTAACTACAGGCGATGGCCCTCCTCGTGGCCCTTCCTCACAGTTGGAGCCCTCTCATTACGGTTTTCGGAGGATGGGCAGAGGACAAGCTCACCTATGGTGCGGTCACAGAGTACATCCGCAATGAGGCGCAATGATGGAGCTGCGGGGAGTCCTCGTCGTCCTCCTTGGCCCTCGTCAATAAAACATGTGGTGGCGGAAGCGGGGCCAAGGGAGGTGGCAGATATGGCGGCGGCAAGAAGGGCGCCAAGAAGGGTGCGTGGCAAAATTGCGGCAAGGAGGGCCACTGGGCCCGTGAGTGCACCGAGGAGGCAAAGGCTGGTGGTAAAAATGCCAAATGCAAGAAGGCGCTCCTCAACGGCACTCAAAACCACTACCTCAAGAAGGCCAACCGGCGATGCCTTGACTCCGGAGCGGAGGAGCATCCTAGGTCGAGAAGGTCAGGTTCATCAACTACACCAAGTCCAGCAAATCCATGGTGGTCGCGAATGACAAGGTCGAGCCGGCGGCTGGCCAAGGAGACGTGGACGTGGAGGTGGTGGTTGGCGGAAAACAGGTGCAGCGCGTCACCAAGAACGTGCAGCACGTACCCGGCTTGACTGACATTCTAAGTGTTAGCCGCCTGACTCACAAGGGGTACGAGGTCCTCTTCAGGAGAAGAGGGGCGGTTGTGCGGAAGGACGGTGGCGGCGAGCCCGTGCTGGAGGCTAAGCGCAAGGGAGGCCTCTACATTATGGAGACCAAGGTGATCCCCATGGCGATAGATTCAGAAGACTTGCAGGAGCGCACCGTAAACCTGGCCAAAGGAAGGGAAACTGATCTGGAGCTTTGACACCGACGATTGGGGCATTCCTCCCTCATAGTCATGAAGGAGATGGCGAAGCGCGAGCTGGTACGCGGCCTCATCATCGATGGTGCTAAAGAGGTGACAGATGCCGCAAAGCACAAAAAGTGTGAGCCTTGCATTTTGGGGAAGGCGCGGCGCAAATGGTTCAACGAGAACATGAATCGTACCTCGGACCTGCTGGAGGTCGTGCACAGCAACGTGTGCGGACCATTTGAGATGACGTCAAAGAGCAGCGCGCGCTACTTCGTCACCTTCATTGATGAATACAGTAGAAAATTCTACGTGTACTTCATGAAGCAAAAAGGTGAGGTCATGGACCGGCTGAAGGATTATGTCGCCGCGGTGGAGAGGCAAACTCACTGGAAGGTCAGAGCGCTATGCAGTGACAACGGCAAAGAGTAGTGGGCTGTAGGGGGTGGATGAAGCAGCAAAGCATAAAAGGGCAGCAAACTACGTCGTATTTGCCTTAGTCAGATGGCGTAACAGAGCGGGAAAACCAGACGCTGCTGAACATGGTACGGACCATGTTGGTGGATGCGGAATTGCCGCAAAGCTTCTAGGCGGAAGCTGTGCGTACGGCGAGCTACACCATCAACCTCACTCCTACAATGGTGCTGAAGGGGAGGAGCGGCTGGAAGACACCGCAAGAGGTTTGTAAAGGGCGCAAGCCACGTGTGGCACACCTGAAAGTGTTCGGGTGCAAGGCGCACGCGGTGGTGCAGGCTGCGCAGAGGCGCAACAGCAAGCTAGAGCCGTGTGCAAATTCGTATCTCTTCCTTGGCTATGAGAGAGCGCATAAGGCGTACAGGCTCTACAACATGCGCAAGGAGGAGGTAATCTGCAACCGAGACATCGAGTACGATGAGTAGTAGAGCTACATCAGCAGCATCGAAGCGGGCGTGGTATACTCTCCAAAGATAGGGGAGTGGTTCCAGCTCTTTGACTACGAAAAGGAGCCGGCGGACGCCAAAGTTGAGGATGCACCATCAGAGTTCAAAGGTGCACCAGTGGTGGCAGCCGACGCAGAGGACTCCAATGACGATCAAGCTGATGAGGAGATCCACCGGAAGGATCCGGTGGATGAGGCACCAAACGTGCCAAGGCGTGCACTCTCGGCAGAGTTTGCATCGGGCGTCGGTGGAAAATCCACCGGACGCTCCAGTCGTTCGGGCGATGTTTCTCCACAGCAAGAGAGATCCTTGGGAATTCGTCCGGTCAATGATTCATCGGAGCATGCTGAGTCAGAGGGATCATAGCAGAGTGACGATGTGCCACCAAAACTACCGCACCGTAGCGGGAGGCAGCAAAAAGCTGGGAAGCGCTACGAAGCAAGCACCGGTCAATGGATTGGCAGGACGCGGTGCATGCTGGCTGCATCAACAGAGCCGACTACTGTGCAAGAGGCCCTTGCACGACCCAAAAGGGATCAATGGGATGCAGCCATCAAATCGGAGCTGGCGTCAATCACGGAAAATGATTCGTGGGAGCTGGTTGATAGGCTGAAAGATGCCAAAGTTATCGGTACACAGTGGGTCTTTTAGACCAAGTTAAAAAAGGAAGGTGTGGTTGAAAAATACAAGGTGCGACTGGTGGCAAAGGGATATGCACAGTGTAAGGGAGAATACTACGATGAGACGTTCGCTCCCGTCGCCAAGTTCACAAGCATCAGGCAAACCTTGGAGTGGCGGCCGCAAAGGACATGAAGCTCCACCAAATGGATGTAAAGACAGCCTTCCTCAACGGCATCATAGACAAAGAGATCTACATAGAGGTGTCAAAGGGGGTGGAGGTGCCAGAGGGCAAGGTGTATAAGCTGCGAAAGTGCTTGTACAGGCTAAAGCAATCACCCAGAGACTGGTACCAACAGATGGACAGCTTCATGACACAACTCGGCTTCAAGCGTTGTGAAGCGAATCACAGCGTATACGTGTGTCGTGACAAACGACTCCATCAAATCATCGCACTCTATGTGGACAACCTGATTTTGTGCTCGACGGATCTGCCGAGGCTACAGCGGCTAAAAGAGAAGTTGAGCAGCAGATTCTAGATGTCGGACATGGGGAGCTGGAGTACTACCTCGAGATGAGCATTACGCGGAACCGGAGGGCGCACATGCTTGACCTGGGACAGGCCAAATACGTGGCCGAGGTGCTAAAGCGGTATAGCATGCAGGACAACAAAACTAGTTGGCAGTCCGGTCTCCATTACCTGTGAACTAAGTGCGGTAATGGTGCCGCAAACAAAAGAAGAGCGGGAGGATATGGCAAGGGTGCCCTACCAATCGGCGGTGGACAGCCTCATGTACACCATGGTGGCGACTCGACAGGACCTGGCCTACACGGTGGGCCAAGTGAGCAGGTACATAGCGGATCCAGGGCCACTACACTGGCAGGCGGTCAAGCGCATCCTCCGCTGCCTGCAGGCGATGCAGCACGTGCGCCTGAGGTTCGACAGCAAGGGAGGGGCAGACCCTTTGCGTCTGGTCTGCTACACGGACGCAGACTACGCTGGAGATGTGGACAAGTGAAAGTCTACATGTGGCTACGTGTTCTTCCTCGCTAGTGTAGCGGTCTCGTGGTGCAGTAGAAAGCAAGACTGCATCGCCATCTCCATAGTGGAAGCAGACTACATCGCGCTGGCCGAGATGGTCAAGGAGGCGGTGTGGCTCCGCAGGTTGCTAGGGGAGCTGGGCTTACCGCAGCAGGAGCCTACGGTGGTGCAAGAGGACAACACAGGCTCAATCTCGCTGACCAGCAACCGGACATAGAACAGGAGGACAAAGCACATCGACGTGCGTTATCACTACGCACGGGACATGGTTGGAAAGGGGCAGGTGGTGCTGCAGCACTGCAGCACGCATAACATGCATGCAGATTGCTTGACCAAAGCGCAACCCGTCGACCGGCGCGCATTGAGCGTGGCCGTACTTGGGATGACCAGCTATGATGGGCTCGAGGGCGCAGCAGAAAATGAGTGAGAGCAAGCAAGAGCAGCGGGCATGGCAGGTGCAAGGGGGAGAATATTGAAGATTGCCCCTCTGCATGCCCAAGTGCGACGTCAGCAGGCACCGACGAGCGCCAGAGAGAGGAAATTCCTCGTTGACGGATCTGGCAACTCAAGGATTGCTTGCATCCTAAAATGGAGGATTGCCCCTAAAATCTAACATGTTGTTGAATCCGGTGGAAGTTGTTTCACCGGAATCCGACTAGTAACGAGGGAGATATAGGCTTCCAAAGCTGGGGTGTGCGCGGCGGCTCTGGGAACCGGCCGCGGTTTGACTTCCAGTGAGTAGTTGACCGGAACGAGTAACACAATGCCATCTCGGGATTTTGTCCGGAAGATCTGCCAAGGCGTCTGCTGGATGATCCGCCGGATTTCAGGAGTGCAGTTTGTTATTGAGGGACTTCACCAAAATCCTGGCTCAAAGTCCAAAACTCAGTACTACATTTTGTTACTCGAGGACTTGCAGTCAACATTCTGACTGCAAGTCCGCGAACAGGATTCAACCCACATCAATCCCCATCACCAAACTCAATGATTAACTCATCAAAACAGACCCCAAAGGCGCAAGGGGCGCTGCCACGATGCATAGGGACATCTGCGCCTTCGGAATGGTGTTTTGATGGGTCCTTTGTGTGTGAGGGCGTCTCGGCGGGCGACGTGGTGTGCACCGCCAACTGAGCGGCTGATTTGAGGTGATGCGCTTTGGCTGACGTAGCCGGAGCTACGGTGATCCGAATCGCGCACAGTTTGGTGCGTTGGAGAGCTCATGACTTGCCTACAAATTCTCAGATATGTATACGTTCAAAAAACTCATGCAAAATTATGTTGTTCCCTTCGCAAAAGTGACTTTCCCGCAACTGTCTTCAACTCCCAGAAACATAGCGTGAGGCGACCAGAAAGCTCACGCTTAGACTCAGAACCACCCACTCAAAACATAGCCGTGTGCACAGAAGACCCGTCAGTCCACGTTGGAGCCGCACCCCGGTTTCTGGCAGTCTCCACACCGTACCTCAAACTCTGTTTTTGCCAGCACTGTTCAGTGGTTCTTGACGGCTACACCGATAGCGGCAGGACCTGGAGTCCACCTAGACGCAGTCGTACCTGCTACATGTTCCATCTCGGTGGTACTGCTATGTCGTCGCGTAACGGGAAGCAGGACTGCATTGCACGTAGCTCATTTGAGGCAGAGTACGTTGCTCTGGATGCAGGGGCTACTGAGGTAGTCTCTCTGCAGCGCTTGTTCATTTAGTTGAGTCAGTTTGTGCCCACCATTGTGCTTTGCTACGACAACCAGAGCGAACTTGCCATTTCAGAGAACTTTGGTATTCTTCACGCTTGCACAAAGCACATTACAGTTGAGCACCATTTTGTACGTGACCTTGTGGAGCGACACGTGATCTCCGTCATATGGGTCGGCACTCACATGTAGCGTGCTGATTTCTTGACAAAGGCACTGGCTCACGGAAAGTTTTTGGTGGCCATTCATTCTGTCTGGTTTCACCTCTTGCCTGAGAGTGGGGTGTGCTTGTCTTATGTTTGTCTTGGCACTTGTTGCTACACTCGTACCAGTTCTGCACAAGTATGGACATGCGTACCATCGGGTCATGGGGGAGTGTTGTGATTTGTGACGTTCCAGAGAAGGTGCCTGGAGGCTTCCTAGCGACAAAGCCGCTTACGAGGCGTGAGTGCTTGGTCAGACGGTGACAACAGTCACAAGTCGTACACAACGGCAAGGGTCTGGCTAGGGGACACAAGGCAAAGTGTCAGAAAGCTTTGCAGAGAGAAATGACAAATGACAGGTCCATGGCATAAGTGCCTGCCGCGGCGCACGGCGGGTGTCGCACGCGACAGCACAAAATCTGTCCTAAAATTGGCCCAGAACCACTGTTTTGGCCGTAGCTCAGCGTAGACATGTCAGAACGATACACCGTCTGAACCTAGACGTGCAGAATCACAAGCCACACATTAAGACTGGTCGCATACATGCATCTGGCATCAAATGGTTGACACACAATGCAAAAACATGCAAGTCGGGCCCACAGCCAGTCCACAAGTAAACTCCTAGGTGCTGCAGAAAAACTACAAGAGGTCTGAGGCAGTGTCCAAAGCTCTTGGACGATCGTCGGTCAGCTCCATGCTGGTAGTCCACCACCAGGCAACACACCGGTACCACATGGGTCCGCATCAGGGATCTGCACGGGCATGGAGACGGCCGAGTGGTCAAAGTAAACTGTACAGGCCGACAAGAACGTCACAAATCACAACACTCCTCCATGACCCGATGGTATGCATGTCCATACACGTTCAATACTGAAACGAGTGCAAAAACGAGTACAGAGACAATCATGACACAGACACAAACACATCCCACACTCAACCACTCGCAGGCAAGGGGTGAAGCCCAACAGGATGAATGGCCACCAAAAACATCTCGCGTGCTAGTGCCTTCATCAAGAAGTGAACACGCTATATGTCGGTGCCGACCCATATGACAGAGATCACGTGTCGCTCTACCAGATCACGCACAAAGTGATCCTCAACTGCAATGTACTGCGTGCAAGCGTAAAAGACGCTAGAGTTCTCCGCAATGGCAAGAGCACTGTGGTTGTCGGACCAAAGCACAATGGCAGGTATTGACTGATCCAGCTCAAGGAACAGGCGCTGCAACCACACTACCTCAGCAGCCCCTGCACCCGGAGTAACATACTCTGCCTTCGACAAGTTTTGTAGAATACAACCCTGCTTCCCATTGCATTGGGCCACAGCAGTACCACTGAGTTAGGACATGTAACCTGTGCGATTGCGTCCATCTAGACTCGAAGCCCAGTTGCAGTTAGTGTAGCCGTCAAGAGCCACCAAACACTGCTGGCGAAAGCAGAGTCCGAGGTACGATGTGGAGACCACATATCGGCCACTCACAGAGTCGCATGAAGGGCTCTAGCACGTGGATCCTACACAAACTATCCAAGGAGGTTGACGGCAAAGGCGATGTCGCAGTGTGTTGTAGTGGCCAGGTACATCAGGGATCCGATGAGGTGAAGGTACAAGGTCATATCCACTGTCTCCACCAGCTGTATGGGATCGTCCACCTTTAGGGCATCATGCCCGTCAGAGGTATGGAGGTCGTGGGCACTACGCAGAGGAGGTCACTCAAGCACTCCCCCACAACACGTACGCATCGCACCTCATGGAACAGAAGTGTCCGACGTTTGTGGTTTTGCAAGATCTCCATGCCAAGAATCACCGTTGCAGGATCAAAATCCTTCATCCTATAGGCAGTCTAGAGGACCGTCTCAACATCCTTCAAGACCTCCATGGAAGGTGACGTGAGTAGAAGGTCATTAACATACACCAAGATGGTGGTGAACCACTCAGGCGTCCGTCGAATGATAAGAGAGGGATCTGCCTCGCTCTGTACATATCTTGCACAAGTTAGGGTGCTAGTGATCTCATGGTTCCAACACCGAGGAGACTACTTGACGTTGAACAAGGACTTGCTCAAGCGCCTTGCCTTGTCACCATCCTCAAAGTCTGGTGGCTGAGCCACATAAATCTCCCCATCCACAGAGCCATGGAGGAACGCATTATTCACGTCCATCTGGTGTAGTTCCTTGTCATACTGAGGCACTACACCAAATAGAGCATGAGCTAAGGTCATGTGGCAGACAAGGACAAAGATGTCAGTGTAATTGATGCCTTTGATTTGAGGGTTTCCCTTGATGACCAAGCGAGCCTTGTGGCATTCCACTATGTCATCCGTCTTAACTTTCTTGGTTAAGACCCACTTGACCTGAATAACCTTCCTCCCATGTGGAAGGTTGACTAGCTCGTAAACTTTGTGCTCTCGGATGGCGCGAATGTCATCCTTGCGGGCGGCACGCCAGCCGTCTGCATCCTCTTATAACAGAGCATCCATTAGTGTGCCCGGATCAAGCACCATGGAGAGAGCGCTCTGAGTGGCAAGTGCACACGCCTCAGTGCTAGGCCTGACGACCACAACGTCAGCTGTTACATCACAAGCGATATGAAACTCGTGAGTTACGAGATTGTGCTCTATAGAGCACACTTGATGTACTTCTATGTGATCAATGTGGACACTTAGGCATATGGCCTTTGTGTCAGGATAACCACTTGCGATGGGTTATCCTGGGACAAAGTTCATACGCCCCACCCTTTGCGAGTGGGGCGCCTAGGCGCGGGACCTGACACTCGCTAGACTGCTTAGACCAATGGTCAAAAATGACGGCCAGGCTCACGCAAGTAACCTGGGCTAGAGGGGCTCACTTCAGGCTCAGAGACAGGTACGACCACTGCTAGTAAGGGTTGAGGCAAGGGAGCATGTGATGCGATGTGAGGAGATGTGTGTATGGAAGACACGGGACCGAGTGCGATAGTAGGAGCGGGAGTCGAGACAGAACCACGGGTTCTGGGCCCACGCCTCTAAGGGGTTCAAAGCCAGCTTGATTTCACGCTTCCAACAGCAAGACATGGCAACCAGCAAGCAAGAGAGCAGCCGCGCTGTCCTTAAGTTTGATGGGACAGGATTCGCCTTGTGGAGGTGGCAGTTTGAGGTCTTCCTCGACGACAAGGGACTGCTTGAGCTTGTAAAAGGTGATGAGACTGCTCCGCCGGAGACAACAACCGCTGAGGTGAAGGAGGCATACAAGAAGCGCAACAAAAAGGCATTGGCGCTCCTTGTGTCCGCGTTATGCCCACCACAACTTGGGCACATCCAAGGATGCACCCTGTCCGCGGACGCATGGTCAAAACTCTGCTCCATCTACCAGTCAAGCAATCTTGCCAACCAGCTCTTCATCTTCAAACAGCTCGTCACCCTCCGAGCCAACGAAGGCGACAACATCATGGAGATCATGCAACAGATTGAGTCCCTCGCAGCGGAGTGCGTGGCCACGGGTTGGGAGGTCGACTCTCAGTTGCAAGCTATGATCCTCCTTCTGGCATTGCCAGACAGTTGGAGTCCCATGATCACAGTCCTTGGTGGCTGGCCTTCCGACGAGCTGAAGTACCCCAAGGTTGCTGAGTACGTACGCAATGAGTGGATGCGACGTGGCGGTCGAGAGAGTGCAGCGGCATCAAGTTCAGCTTACACGGTTCATCCTCAAAGTGGAGGCCGAGGCGACAAGTGGAAGGGTGCCAAACAGGGCACTAAGAAGGGTGGCAAGAAGGGAGAGTGCTTCAACTGCGGCAAGGAGGGCCACTACGCGCGCAACTGTCCTAAGAAGAAAACAGATCGGTCGTAGCGGGGCGGGAAGAAAGATGAGCACGCCCTTATGGAGTACAACTCCACCAACTTGAAGGATCCGGGAGTTGCCGTCATCGACTCCGGATCAGGCCGCCATACGCAATGCAACAGGGCGGCATTTGTCACCTACGGCGCCTCGGAGAGACGCATGACGGTGGCCAATGGAAAAACAGAGGTGGCCGCCGGTGAGGGTAACGTCCGCATTGAGTCAATTGTGGATGGAAAACCTGTCACGAGCACAATCTACGATGTGCTGCATATGCCTTACTTTGGGGCAAACCTGCTCTCCGTCAGCTGTCTTACCGACAAGGGACTTGAGGTGCTCTTCACAAAGAAGGAGGCCGTCATCCGCAAAGAGGGCAAAGGTGAGGTGATTGCGCGTGCCAAGAGGGAGGACGACTTGTACCTGCTACGCGCAAAGATCCTCAGCAGCCGGGTGGGGTCCAACGNCCTCACCTTCATCGATGACCACAGCCGGAAACTCTACCTCTACCCAATGAAGCGGAAGAGTGAGGTCCTTGCGTGCATGCAAGAGTTTGTGGCTGATGTCGAGCGGCAAACAGAGTTGAAGGTGAAGGTGTTCTGGAGTGACAACGGCGGTGAATATGCGGGGTGCCTTGGGTGGATGAAGAGCAAGGGGATTGAGTGGCAGAAAACAACTCCACACTCCCCACAACAGAATGGTGTCGCAGAGAGAGCGAATCGCACAATCCTTAACATGGTGCGATCCATGTTGAGCGACGCTAGCCTTACACAACGGTGTTTGGCGGAGGCGGCAAGGACAGCAGCGTACATCATGAATCTCATGCCGACTAAGCCGCTGAACGACAAGGAGAGCAATGCGTGGAAGACGCCACAAGAAGTGTGGAGCGGGAGGAAGCCGGCGGTGGGTCACCTCCGCACGTTTGGTTGTGTTGCACATGCAACGGTGCAGGCACGTGAGGGACGGAGCAAGCTGGACCCGCGTACCCGTCGGTGTATTTTCCTTGGATATGAGAGCGGAAGCAAGGCGTATCGGCTCTTTGACCCAAGGAGGCAGCAGCTTGTGCGGAGTCGCGACGTCACATTCGACGAGAAAAGCTGTTGGAGAGACAAGGAGGCAGGTCTCTCCAAGAGGGGGGAGTGGATGCCACTCCTTGAGGGGGAGACACCGGAGGACGTGAATGAGGGTGACGTCCTCGCAGCAGCACCAGCCGGAGAGGATCGCCCGAGGGATGTACAACCGGCAGAATATGTTCCGGCCAGTTCGGACGAAGAATCCGAAGCACCGGAGAGGGACGTGGACGCGGGGAGTCGACCGATGTCTCCAAGGTCTCCAAGAGAGGGGGAGCAGGCGCTTGGAGAGGATGGCGCCGAAAGGGGACAGCAACAACAACAACTGCCTCAAGAGGCCCGCACGAGCAGCTGTGTGCGAAGAAGGACAAAAAGATATGATGCCGACAAGGGCATTTGGATTGGGTTCGCGCAAGAGGAGCCGCAAGGAGGCACTGCACAAGAAGGATGGGGCTGAGTGGGAGGGAGCAATAAAGTATGGGCTCGCCTCCCATGAGGAAAAAGGCTCTTCAGTTACACGTTCAGCATGGACAATTGCCATGGGTGATGTGCAAGGGGGAGATTGTTGGAGTGATGCTCCTCACCATGGCAGGAGTGACTCCAAAAAGGAACACCAAAAAGACAAGCCTTAGTGGCTTAGTGGTTAATGGTGTCCACCTCTAGAGGCAGGGGCCCGGGTTCAAGTCCCACAAGATGAAATTCTGCCCTGCCTCAAGGGAGGTGGAAAATAGATGCCAGGAAGCTAGCTCAACCTCTAGAGTTCCTCTTTAAGTTTCTAGAAGGCCAGGTGAGGGTCCAGGAAGGTGGCAAACCTTCTAGAAGGGGTGACTTGTCCTACAAGGCATCTAGAGGTGTCTTGGTCTTCTGGACACCTTCCCTCCTACTAGAAGCAAGCTGAGGAATCTAGGAAGGGGCAGAAGCTTCTAGAGGAGGGAAGGGATGCCTTCCTAGGTGGGAAAAGGACAGCCTACCAAGGAGCACTCTAGAAGCCATAGAATCTGCTAGGAAGCTCCAAATCTGGCATGCTTTGGTGTTCTGGAAAGCTTAGATCAGTGGCTATAAAATGCCACTGCTTGTGAGCCTTGATAAAGTTTTAATTGCCATCCAATTGAGGCCAAAACTATTGCCTCACTCTCTGACCAGATTTTGCCATCCTTGGAACCAGTTGCCTCCATAGTTTCAGTCTCTCCAAAAACAGTTGGTGGTGTGAACCAGCCACTGCTAGGGACCCTCCAGGGTACACACTCACCCTCAGGCCAACAGCCTCACACATAGGAACGTGTGTGACAGACAGCAACGTGATCGAGGTCAGATCACGGTGGGTGAGAGTCTGAAGAAGAGCGTGTCACGGAACTCAACGGTGCGACAGCGGGTGGAGTCCCAAAACCGCCAGGCCTTGGACTGCGGGGAGATCCCCACGAAGGCACACAAGAATCCCACAGCGAGACCTTGGACACGTGCTGGTCCTCGATGTACCACACAGCAGCCAAGGACCCCGAGACACGAGCGAGACGCTGGTCAGCACGATGGCCAAATAAGAGCTCGTACAGTGAAACGTGGTCCGGAAGGGGACCATGTGGCTGGCGATTCCATATCCACGTCATGTAGGCAAATTCTTTGATAGCGAAGGACTCCAGGAGACTGCACTCAGAGCGCATAGCATGAACCACATCCTCCATGGTACGTTTCACACGCTCAGAGACACCGTTCTGCTAAGGAGTAGCAGGAGCAGAGACCTGGTGAAAAACCTTGTGCTCGACAAAGAAACTGTCCAAGAAACTTGCCGCCGCGATCCGAACGGAAGGAATACAGCATGTGGTGGGACTGACGCTCAGCCATCACTAGCCAGAGGCTAACCACGAGAACGACATCACTCTTCCGGTATAGGCTATAGACCCACCGCATCCGGGTGATGTCATCAGTCAGCGTCAGAACGTATCGGCCCCGATCGGATACATACTCGACATGAAGAGGACCGAGAATTTCGGAATGGACCAACACGAGACGACAAAGTGCACGAGAACGAGAGTCGAGGTAGGTGCAATGATGGATCTTGCCCTGAGCGCAATACAAACAATCGGTCTTGGACAGCTTCTCGAAAGAAGCCTCGTCAAGACCGAGTGCGGGTTGTGTCTGAGTGAGCTTTGGTATAGTGTCGAAGCCCACATGACAAACAATAATGTAGTAGTGGCCGGTACTCAGCAGACAAAACGCCAGTGACAAACAAACGAGTAGTAGGAGAGGGGAAGCAAGAAGGAGAAGAAGTCCGGGAGACATAATATAAATCATGTGCGACAGAGGCATAAAGAGTAACTAAACGATTATCAATAGCTGTCACAGTCGCGGAGTCAGTAGTGTACTCCACAAAGAGTCCAGTCAGTGTACAGGCACACACAGAAAGCAAGCTAAGCTCAAGGTCAGGCACAAAATGCACCTCGGGAAGATACAAGGGGTGAGACGGAACATGGAAGCACAAACCCCAACAACCTAGACTGGCAAGGTCTGACCAGAGCCTGTGCAAACAGAGCGAACAGACGCAACAGGACCGAGAACAACGAAGTCACTACGACGACAGATCATGTGATGAGTGACACTAGAATCGATGATCTAAGAGCCACCGGGATCATGACTTGAGGACGTCACTGTACAGCGGGCAATGGAACACGCGGCCTCACACGGGTGCTTAGCATCAAGTGAGGAGAAACGATGAAGGGCACAGAGGTGGGACTCATGAATCTAGCCAGCACTATGAGGCCCATCGTCATGACATGCCAGTTGTTGCCCCCCACACAAGTCATCACAAGCAACGAGAACAAACCAACAAATAGTCTGCGAACCACCCGGTTGTGACAACACACTCGTACCTCCTTGAAAGCAAAGCGCCAAAAGGTGACGGAGCTCAGCAATAGTGTGATCACGCGGGTCCTGGTCTATACTGCTTGCCGTTGAGGAGGCGGGAATTGCTACAGTTGTGGTTGTTGTACGACCGGAGGCTGTGTTGCTCGATGCAGCCTGTTGCATGTGTGCAACCTGAAGACTGCGAGTGATCCGCCCAGTCTAGGGGTTGCTGGAACTCGATGTAGCAATGAGCGCCTCCACATTTGTACCCGTGGACAGTACGTCCACTGCTGCCGATGGATGACTGCTGCTGTTGTGACTACTGCTGGCCCAAACCATGCCTCTTCTTGCCCTTCTTCCCCTATGCCGCAGCTACCACACCTTGCATCTGAGTCGGGGTAGCCGGGGTGGAAGGGGAAGAGGAGGGTATGCCAGGGGAGGAACAAGTGGTCTGCACAAGGGGGGTCGGCCGCGACACGATGTCCGTTCCAGCAAGGGAGCTCTCCTAATGGGCAATGGCTGCCTTGCGAGCGAAAGTCACCTGGAGGAAGAGCTGATGCGCCCAAGGAAGAAGTTGAAGAGAGGGGGAGAAGGGCTCAAGCTTAGCATCGCTGTACCCCGAGAAGATGTTTGCCTGCTCAAGAAGGACTCCGATCATGAGCGTGCGAAGCGCCAAGAGTTGTGGACCTCTTGAAGTCCCAAGGAGCGTGTAGATGTGCATGGCACGCCGCTAGTAATCAGCTACGGACTCGGCTGGTCAGTGACAAAGGGAGTGGAAAGCACAAAAGTGAATTGCGCGGGTGGCGTGCGTCTCTGTACCAAGCAGGGACAGTGCTCGGTCCTAGCCTCCACGTTGATCAGCACCCACGCATGTCGACCTCTCCAAGGAAAGGAAAAAAGTTCACAACACTCTCGCGCAGCATGGCATCCACGCATCGCCCAAGCCGCTGTCAGCACATGAGCACAATCCATAACCTACTAAAACAGACATATCATGTTAGCAGTCAGCATCTACACCAAGGAGAGCAGCAGGACAGGACCCACCACTTTTATGGCCCTACTATCACAGACATATCAGGTTATGGACTGTGCTCATGTGATGACACCGGCTCGGGCGATGCGCGGATGCCATGCTGCACGAGACTGTCGTGGACTTTCCTCCTTTCCTTGGAGAGGGCGGCACGCATGGGTGCTGATCAATGTGGAGGCTGGGACCTAGCAATGTCCCTGCTTGGCGCAGAGACCCGCTCCATAACCTGATATGTCTATGATAGTAGGGCCATAAAAGTGGTGGGTCTTGTCTTGCTGATCTAAAAGTGGTCGATCCTGTCCTGCTACTCTCCTCGGTGTAGATGTTGATTGCTATGCAGTAGGTATGGCACCTCTGACTCCCCCCAATGTCTGTTGTGGGGTTGCCATCTGACCACAAATAAGATCAGTGAGTGCACGGATGGCGTCAGTATATTGCTGCTGCTGACAACGTATCTCATCTTACTGACTCCGCAGGTCCTAAATGGCCTTCGAGCGTGGGTTCATGACCACTCAAGAAGAGCAGGAGGGATCTGGTGGTCCTTTTCCCTTGTCACTGGTTGGAGCCATGTTAGCGCTCAGTATGGACCGGGACGTCAAACCGGTTGGCTTTCAGAACTGTCGACGGTTCTCAAGGATTTGAAACGCTGGCAAATCTCTTACATGTTGTTGCATGCTGCTACTACTGCGCTGTTACTGCTATTGCTAACACACTGTTGTTGCTGCTCAATGCTGCTGCTTTGTGTCGTTGCTTGCTTCTGCCTTCCGTTGCCTGCTACGACTGGTGCCTGCTGCCGCAAGGCAACGCTACTACACGCTGCTGCTGCTGAGCGCTGCTACTGTCGCGCCCTAGTGCTACTGTTGCCCGTTGCCGCCTGCTCCGGCTACGGCCAGCTGCCGCCATTGCTAACGTCAATGCTAGCGGCTGCTAGCGGTTGACACCAGCTAGAGCTGTCGCCTGCTGTTGCTACCGACTGCTGCTGATGTACTCTCATGTGATGAAGGTGAGTGATGTCGTCGGGAGTCAGGTGATGTCGAAAAGTCCCTGTGGATCGGCTGTAGTAGTGACGTTCATCGTTGTTCCTCTGTTATATCTCTGCTGTGCAACTCGGTGAGAACTTTCTCACCGCTCTGATACCATGAGAAGATGTGTGGAAGCTTCTTAGCGACACAGCTACTCACTAGACGTCAGTGCGTGGTCAGACGGTGACGATAGTCACAAGTCAAATACACAACGGCAAGGGTCTGGCTAGGAGACACAAGGCATAGTGTCAAAATACTTCAATAGCATTTGTAGAGAGAAATGACAAATGACAGGTCCATGGCATCAGTACCTACCGCGGTGCACGAGAGGTGTCCCACGAGGCAGCAGAAGGTCCATCCTAAAACTGGCCCAAAACCAATGTTTGGCCGTAACTCAGCGTACACATATCAGAATGCTACGCCGTCTAAATCTAGACGTCCAAAATCACCTGTCGGAAACAACTGGTCACATACATGCATTTGGCATCAAACGATGGACACACATTGCAAAAACATGCAAATCGGGCCAACGGCCAGTCCACCGATAAACTCCTACATGTTTCAGATAAACTACAAGAGGTCCTTCGCAGCGTCCAATGCTCTTGGGCGATCATCAGTCAGCTCCATGCTGGTCGTTCACCACTAGGCGACACACCCGTACCACCTAGGTCTGCATGAGGGATCTGTACATGCATGAACACGGCCGAGTGGTCACAGTAAAAACTGTACACGTGGACGGGAACGTCAGAAATCACAACAGTTCCCGTCGAGCTGTACAAACCACTCGGCCGTGTCCATGCCCGTGCATATCCATGATGTGGACCATGAAGGCACCGATACGTCGGCGGATGATGGACCATGTTGGTTTTCGTGCATCTCTCATTGTAATCTATTGTGTCCTCCCGGCTTGTGTACATCGGCATGCAGATGACTGACTGCGAGACTCGATGTTGCTCGAGTGTCGCTCGATGGAGCCGACGCACGTTGAGGCCCACTCACCGTTCACTGGAGCCTCCTCCCTCCGATGACGTGCTCAGCTCCATCGGCAAGCCTCCTCGGCGGTCGGACTCCCGACGGTCACTGCCACTACAGATGCGGTCTGTATGCACCCAGCGCTGTCTCTGGTCGTGGCATTGTGTCTGCAGCATCATGTTGTGCCTAGCGTCCATGTCTCCTGCTATGTGGCCCTATTTGGCATCACTGACTGTCGTAGGCACTGCCTCGGTTCGGGCAGCCATAACTCTTTGCTTCTAATTTCTCTAGCTGATTCTGACCGCACGACTGCGTTTGCAGCGTCGGTATTATGGTATGGTCAATTTTTCAGGCAAAACAGACGACGCCCGGATTTTGGGCTGTCGGGAGTCTGGCAGGTCTCACCGAGAAAACCCTGCCCGCCAGAAAATGGGTCTAGGACTATTTTTATTGACTGGTTAGCTGAGTAACAAGTTTTACACTAGTGGGGGGAAGCTAGAACTTGGAGGGGTCTCCCATTGTTGCTCATTCCTTCATTCCTAATCAGTCACTTTCAGTTTTCAGCTGCTTTCTAGCGCAAACACTGGCGCACGCGTTTCTGAGTAACAAACCCAAAGCTTCCAGACTTTGACTCTATAGCAGCAGACAAAGGGGGCAGCAGACTTAAGCAATGAGCGTGGAAGCCTGCATACTGCATCAACAACGCTGCTGCCCCAACCTGCAACCTAGGATTTCTAGCTTGGTATCAGAACCAGAGCGTAGCAGCAGCAGCAGAAGACTAGCATACACGTGCCAGACAAAGCCAACGGACCCCCATACGCACCAATGTAGGGGAAATGCTGCCGGATTTTTTCCGACAGCATTGACCTGCCTGGTGGCAGCGCCAGATTTTTTCCCACGGCCACTGGGCCAGGGGAAATGCTGCCCAAGTTTTTTTGGCAGCACTGACCCCCACGCATGATGCAAGGAGGTGAGCGACAAGCCGCATCTGACACCTACGTGCAACAATGCACGCTACAACATCACCCAGGTGCACTGACTGGCACCATCAAGCAGCAGCAGCAGCAGCCTGCAGCAGCGGCAGCCGTAGGAAACGTCAGCCAGCAGTGGCAGCAGCAGCCAGCAGCTACTGCATGTAGTAGCAACAGCGGGCAGGAGCAGTAGCTCGTAGCAGCTCGCAACAGCAACAGTCCACAGCAACAAGCAGAAGCGGCAGCCAGCAGCAGCAGCCTGCAACAGCAGTAGCAACAGCAGCAAGCAACAATAGCAGCGGCGAGAACCAATAGCGGCGAGCATCAGTAGCGGTGAGCAGCAATAGTAGCAAGCTATAGCAGCTGTAGCAGCAAGCCGTAGCAGCAGCCACCTGTAGTAGTAGCAGTAGCGGCAGCAACGAGCAGCGGCTGCTGTTGCTCCCAGCCCGCAGCTCGTCGCGAGCGACAGGCTGCAGGCAATGAGCCCGCTGTTTGCAACAAATAGCGGACTCGCTACCCGCTGCCCATAGTGAGCAGCGGAGAATGCTTTGACAAACGAAAGAAAAGAGAAGAGAAAAAAAAAAAAGCAAAACAATCCTCTACCCCACCAGCTTCTTTTCCACGGCTGCAGCAGCTACCATAGCTGCTAAAGCTACCACAGCAACCGCAGTAGCCCGCAACAACAGCAACATTAGTTGTTGCTACAACTCCAATAGTAGTAGCAACAGCAACATCAACAGTAGCAGCAGAATTAGCTGTAGCAGTAGCAGTAAGTGCAACTACAGCAGCAACAGCAATAGCAGCAGCAGCACAAGCAGCAGTAGTAGCAGTAGTAGCAACAATAGTAGCAACACCATCCGAAGCAGTAGCAGTAGCCAAAGTAGTAGCAATAGCAGCACCAGCAGCAGGACTAGTAGCAGCAGCAGTAGCAATAGTAGCAGCAGCAGCTACAGCAGCGGCCCTAACAACCGCCACTGCTGACATCAGCATCCCCTTGCTGACGTCATTGTTGACATCATCAACACAAAAAAGGGGGAAGAAAACCAAACGATGGACATGGAGTCATCCACAGGAGTAGCCCTGCAGATAACACGGCGGCAGATGATGACATCAGCCGCCCTAAGCTGTTGTCACTACTGACATCAGCACCACAAAAAAAGGAGAGAAAAAAAGGGAACCAAGGGGTACCAAACCATGGCTGGCAGCCCTAGTGGGCAGGGATCATCCTTAGTTGGGAGGACCCCCAGCCCCCCTTTCTTGTAACGGCAGCAGCAACAGCAGCAGTAGCAACGGCAGTAGCAGCAGCAGCAGCACTAGTAGTAGCAGCAGAAGTAGCACTAGCAGCAGCAGCAGTAACCTTCTGGCATCGTTGGCGACAACTCTGACCCCCTCGATGCTCTTCAACAACAGCTCGTCACCTTGACGTAGCAGCTTGCAGCGCTGCATCCATTGGCCTCCCAGACTGTCACTAGTGCACCGCCACCATTCACCCCTCTAGCGCACACCAGCCCAGCTGTGTCTGCTGCCACGCACTACCTGACGCAACAGCATACTCAATGCCAGCGGCAGACGATGACCTCCGTCCTTGGCCTCACTTTGGGTGCCGGCCGCAGGCAAAAGGACTTCGAGACGCCGCCGCCGTCGCTTCAGGCCGACGAGCAGTTCCGGAGCTTGAAGCTCTGCTTCCAGATCTAAGCGCGGAATGAGGGCCTGTGGGCATACTACACCCTCCAGTATGACCCCACCCTGGCCGACCAGCTGTATGACGCTAGTCGTACCGTACGTGCTCTGGTCCCTGTCGCACCTCCGGCTTTCTGCCTCGCCCTAGAGCCCTTCCTCGGCAACTTTGCCGCTCGCGTCACCCCCGACCCTGCAGCTGCGTGGCACGTCCTCACTTGTCCCCATCGCATTTCCAGCGAGGCTGAGACCAGCTGCCTGCTGCGGGCGTTCAACTCCCTGCACATGGGGGAGACCGAGACGGTCACCACCTATTGGCAGCGGGCGGAGGACATCCTTCGTCACCTCGGCACCTTTGCTCCACCCCGTCTGGTTGCACTCCTCACCATCAAGTGCGGTGCCACAGATGCGTACGTGGACGTTTTCCTACACTACTCATGACATACTCTCCACCATGGTGGCCCAGGGCACCCTCATGCCCTGGGCATACGAGCTCTTCCTCCGGATTGAGGAAGCTTGTCTCGAGTCCCGACTCCAACGCACAGAGGCTCTCGCCTCCCCTGCAGTCGCCTCCGTGGCCGTTGCCTTCCCTGTCGTAGCTACCTCATTGTCATCAGAGAGGAAGAAGCGTCGCAATAAGAAAGACAAGGGTCAATAGCAGTAGTAGCAGCCGACGACGGGCTCCAGTGGTGGCGGTTCGGTCTGCCACAACTGTGGCCAGCCCGGACACGAGAGGTACACGTATCCTCTATCAACGGACGAGGCGCGCATCATCGCCACCATGCGTCGCCAGCGGGAGTGCCGTCTTGCTGCAGCCGCCGTCGCTGTCGCTGGCTCTGATGCCTAGGCCTCGTCCAGTAGCTCCACCACTCCAGTCGCTTCGCCAGTCCAGCCGATACCAACACCGATGCTGCACCATTCGCAGCCATTGGTACCTCCCTTTCCGTCGCCGCCACAGTCCTCCTCTTACCCGAGTTCCGGTGCCGTCACTCCACACTCAGTCTACACTCCCGGGCCGTCCTCTCGCGAGCGTCAGCTAGAGCAGTTCATCGCGCTCCAACTCGGCTTGCCTCGCCGTCCTCCCCTAGGAATTGCGAGTTCATCGCCTCCAGCTC
Organism: Penium margaritaceum; assembly: GCA_023375785.1. Classification (NCBI taxonomy): domain Eukaryota; kingdom Viridiplantae; phylum Streptophyta; class Zygnematophyceae; order Desmidiales; family Peniaceae; genus Penium; species Penium margaritaceum. Next base: position 101,547 of record SZWC01007034.1, read on the forward strand.
TCTTGCCCAGCCCTGCATGAGTCAAACTAAGCTACAGTCGTGTCCCGTTTCCTTGTCTGTTTCGTCGTCTCCCATGGTCGCCTCTGCCCCTTCCCATGTCAACGTTGCATGGCTTGACGATTGGCAGTCTCGGTTTGTGCCTCCTTCCACCACGTCCGCGTCCCTTGCTTGCTGCCATGTGACCGTCAGCGATCTGGCGTCCCCGGTCCAGGACCGTGTTGAGACTTGGATCATCGACTCCGGGGCCACGCATCATATGATGGCCTCTAGTGAGGCCTTTAGTATGCTCGGTCTTCTAGGCGATGTCTCCAGTGTCCGGTCAGGCTCCGGACAAGTGTTGCCTGTCTGTAGTGTTGGTGTCATTTGTTTCCGTGGTCCTGCCAGTGACGTCTTTCTGACGGATGTCCTCTTCGTCCCAGTTCTCGAGCTCAGCTTCCTCTCCATCACTGCCCTTGACCACATGAGCATGGACGTTGTGCACTCGCAAGGTGTTGGCACTATGTCGTTGCGTCCATGAGTGGCTCTCTTTGTCCCTGCCTGCGTTTTTGCGTGGCTTGGGGGAGTTTGGTCGTTGACTGTGTCTCTGCTCGCACATGTGCACTACGCCTATGAGTCATGGGGGATGTTTTGTTTTCGTTCATCTCTCATTGGACTCTGTTGTGTCCTCTCCGCTTGTGTACATCGGCGTGCAGATAACTGACGGCGAGAATCGATGTTGATGGAGTGTCGTTCAACGGGGCCGACGCACGCTGAGGTCCACTCACCGTTCACTGGAGCCTCCTCCCTCAAGCAATGTGCTCAGCTCCATCGGCAGGCCTCCTTGGCGGTCAGGCCACCGGTGGTCATTGCCACTGCAAATCCTTTTTGCATGCATCCAGCGTTGTCTCTGGGCGTGGCGTTGCGACTGCAGCATCATGCTATGCCTAGAGTCCATGTCCCCTGCTTTTTGGCCCCGTTTGGCATCACAGACTGTCGTAGGCACTGCCTGGGTTTGGGCAGCCATAACTCTTTGCTGTTATTTTTTCTAGCTGATTTTGACTGCACGACTGCGTTCGCAGTGTCGGTGTTATGGTATGGTCAAGATCTCATGCAAAACGGACGATGCCCGGGTTTTGGGTTGTCGGGCGTCTGGCAGGTCTCACCCAGAAAACCATGCTTGTCAGAAAATGGGTCTAGGACTATTTTCTGATTGGTTGGTTAGCTCAGTAAAAAGTTCTACACTAGAGGGTGGGAGCTAGATCATGGAGGGGTCTCCCATTGTTTCTCATTCTTCATTCCTAATCAGTAACTTTCAATTTTTAGATGCTTTCTGGCACTAACACTGGTGTGCGCGTTTATGAGTAACAAACCCGGAGTTTCAAGACTTAGACTCTAGAGCAGCAGACTGAGGGGGTGGCAGACTTCAGCAACGAGAGTGGAAGCCCGCATGTTGCATCTGTTGGTGTGTGTGGCTTCCACCCGTCACGACTGATACAGATGCATTATCCATATACCCACGTTGGTGGTATATGGTAGAGGAGGGCGTGACGACACGACGGGCCTCCGGACTGTACCGAGACTTCTCCAGCACCTACGTCAGCGTCGGCGAGACGCGGTCGATGCGTTCCGACAACCCTATGGGCTTGTCGGGAGCTAGGAGAGCGTTCTCGGTGGGTTGAGACCCGCGCACCTGGTGGACTATACCAATGCGACGAGGAGACTCCGTGGCTGTACTAGCGCTTCCGATGTTTGGAAAGCCGTATGCGATGTCTGGACGTTGATTCTTAGATTTTTTGGCACTGCTCCTATTTTCTCGGTGTTCGAGACGCGCGTACTCGGAGAGCTGTTCCGGTGCCTCGAGGAGACCACCATTATTGTTATCGTGGTGTACGTAGTGTGTTCTCTCTACTGACTCGTTTGGGCTCAGCGGGGGTGATGGGGCCTAGTGCGGCTAGCTGCCAGCGTCCCTACTTAAGCCCGCTAGGGACTCATTTGTATTCTCTCCTTATTCTTTTACATTCAACATTCCAGACTTGGCCAAATTATTTTCGTCTTGCATTGAACTCACACACAGAGCTCATGTTCGTTTTTGCATAGGCCTGCATGCCCTTAAATCATTTCCAATTTGGTATCAGAGCACAAGGGGGCGTGTGAGCAGTAGAAGCAATAACAGTGCGCGAAACGCAAAGAGAACGCGCCACATGGCGCCATGCAGGCAATAGCGTGTAGGAGCGGCCTTTCCTTTTGTTTTTTAAAAAAGGCAAGGAAGCGGTAGCCATAAACTGCCCTCGGGTGCAGCAACCACTCCTGCATTGGTGGCAGAAGCAGCACATGCACTACCAGAGGGGACTACACCGGCCGGCGTGTGGCGGAGTTCCGAGAGGAATATGTGCAACGTGAGTAGCAGCAGTAGTAGTAGCAGCAACAGTAGTAGCACTAGGAGCAGCAGCACTCATTAGCAGTAGAAGCGTGCACGAGCAGCAGCGACGCATTAGTAGCTTGTAGCAGTGGTAACAGCGAGTAGCAGCAGCGAGTAGAAGCAACAGCGTGCAGCAGCAAGCAGCAATGTAGCAGTAGTAGAAGCAGCAGCAACAGCAGCAGCATTAGTAGCAGTAGTAGCAGTAGCAACAGCAGCAGCACTAGCAACTGCGTGCAACAACATGCAGAGCGAAAGGGAATAAAAAAAGAAGAAGAAAAAACAAAGCAGCAACAGGAGCAGCAGTAGGAGCAGAAGTAGCAATAGTAGCAACAACAATAGCAACCACAACAGCTGCACCTGCTGCTACAGCTGCTGCTGCCGAAGCGATGAGGGCCTCGCAGCCCTCCTCTAAGGGTCCTTGCCCCCTCTGAGGGTCCCCTCGACCCATCAAGGGGGGCCCTCTGAGGGGGCCCGTCGGCCCCGTTCTCCCCCTCCCCCCCTCCTCAAGGGGGCCCTTGGAGGGCCCCGTTGAGACCCGTCGAGCCCCTCCGAGGAGCCCCTTGGAAGGGCCCGTCGGCTCCGTTGGCCCCGTCAGTCGACGGACAGATGGAGGGGCGGATCCCCCCCTCCCCCCTCCCCCCTCCCCTCTCCCCACTCACTCGCTCACTCGCTCACTTGCTCGGTTTTTTTAGCAAGCGGGCAAGGAGCGAGGGGGGGCGACCTGACACCGCCCCCTGCTTTTTTTATCCCCCCCCCCCCATCCTGACCTGCCCCCATTCTAGGGGGCAATCCTGATTCGGGTGACGGGCAAACCCGGGGTGAGCAGAGGGAGAAAAAGAATGCGACGAGGAGTTGAAAAAAAAGGTGTGGGTTGGGAGAGAGAAGAAGATAGAGCAATATAAAAACAAGTGGAGGGTGAAGGCAAACGGAAAGAAAAAAAATGGGGGCTAAGGGCAAGAAAAAAAATTGTGCGGGGCAATAGAAAATCCCGGCATAACACTGACACCTACAATAGCGGGAGCCAATGCAGCAACAGCAATTCTCGTAGCAGCAGCAGCGGCGGTTGCAGCAATGCTTGCAGTTTCGCCTTCCCAACCGAGAGAAGATTGTGGTGTCACTGGCGATCTCCACTTTGAGACGTGTCCCGGACCGACGACTGCCTTGGGCCCGTGGATTGGTGCGCACATTTCACTTCGTGGGATCAACAGCGGATTCAATTCTTTCCATCTCCGAGAGCGAGGTTGTCTAGTGCTTGGAGCAACAGCCACACTTGCAGCCGCCACCCCTTCTCGTCTTGGAGTAGTCTTCGCTCTAATAGTGGCAGTAGTATTAGTAGTCACAGTTAGCCAGACTCTAGTCTCCAGGCGTGCTGTGGTAATGCAGCTCGTCCCGTGTGGTCACGTTTGCTGACCTGGACACCGTGACCTGCAGGAGTGACAGTACCTACTGGCCTCATTCTCTCCCATGGCTTGGTGTTAAACACCGGGAGTAGGTGCCCTCGGTACCTATCCATCACCCAACGCACGAGATGAGTGTGTGTACATCTGAGCAGGCACCCTGCGTGTTTGCCTGTTACTACTGTGGTGATGGATATCATGGTTGGCATCGCTGTTGGACTCGCCCTCCCGGCTGGCATCCACCTTGGCTACAGCCTCGTCCGAGCCTGCGTCCTCCACCGCATATGGATCTGCCGACGTTGGTAGATCACCTAGCTGGACCCCTGGCGAGCATATTCACCAGGATCCATAGCCTGCGGCAGACGATGTAGCGACTTTGTGACCTCGTCGTCATGGAGCATGCTTCTTCTACTCGTTTGTCGACGGCCTCTCCGATCACATCTCATCCATCCTCTCCTCCTTCCTCATCTGATGTTGTACCTTCATCTCCACCTGCCAGCGAGTCCCAGGCTGCCACCATCCTTTTGATCCTCCACTCTGTTGCGACCACGACGCCACCACGCGATGAAATGTCCATATGCAGTCATTCCAGTCGAGTGACCCCGCGACGTCGGCGTCAACGCTCCGCATGCTATGCTCGCACCGGTTTTGATACAACCTCTACCTCCTTGGCTTCCATTGCTATACTTGTCGAGGGGGAGTTTGGTCACCGCACATTGCCTTTTGTGACCGTAGCGACAGGATCCGCACTCGCACCAGGCCGTGGTACCCAGGCGTCCGCTCACGCAGACTCAGATGATATGGTGACAGCACATGGCGTGGAGTCCGATCCCGACATGGCGTTCATGGTGGAGACTTGCCTGTCATCGTCCTGGCTGGATCCACATCTTCCACAGTAGTATGTGACATGAGGAGGAGCGCAGGCACGGCGTCCCAAGACGGTGCCACTCACGGCTCCGTCCGATGGAGGTCCACGGGTGGCACAGGAGTCCCGTACGGATCAGGATGCATCTACCGGACTTTTGGGGGAGAGTGTGCAGACAACTCACACCTGTCCGGCGGATATTGGAGTACTTGGGACACGCATGCCATCGAGGTTGACATCTATGATGGGGCAGCAGCCGGACATTGTGCAGGACGACTGCAGGTCCCGCGTGCCTTGGCAATGCGACTCCCGACTTCGATCGATAGCAACCTAGCGGTGGCACAGGAGTATCGTGCACATCGGGATGTCCCACATGGATTTCCGGGGGCATTGGCACATGGGACTCACACCTGCTTGAGAGCGGTCGCAGTGCATGAGCAGAGTTGATCAGCTGGTCTTTTAGAGGTTGAGGCATTCTTGAGAGCAGCCGTTCTGAGAGATGTGGCTCGGACATATGCTGCAGCACACACACCAGGCTCTACCGTCTCATCTGCACTACTTGAAGACCCGCTTCAGCGTGAGGAGTCATCCATGTTCCTACAATCTCCGGGTTCCTGTACACACAACGGAGCAGCGACATGTATGACGGAGTCAGATGGTGGTCCTCACTCTATCATCGAGCAGGTGGCAGCAACCAGCTTTCCCGGCGAGACAATGCGTGAGCGCCAGCTGCGCTTGCTGGTCGCCTTGACGGGCATTGTCGAGCCGGAGTGCTGCACACATGTGTCCACTACGACAACAATTGAGGACAGTGGAGCAGATCCGTACACGCAGATAGAATCACTTTGTCAGCAGGAGCTGAGTTTTGCCCCCTTGTTTTCACTTGTTGGTGACCCCTCTGATCACATCGACGCTGAGAGTGGCAGTATCTGCACGGACGACATTTTCATAGGCTCTACGGACTCTGACGACTCCTCCTTCTCCTTCTATCTCGGCATGCAACCGCTCACTCCTCGTATGACAGACAGGAGTTGTGGTGTGGATGCCACACATGTAGCTATATCCAATGTTCCAGCGTCTCAGCACATTGCGAGTTTGGTTGACCCCCAGGAGGATGCAACACTACCGGCTCCATCGTCTTCAGCAGTAGAGATGCAGATAAAGCTGTATTCGCGAGTTCTATAGTCTACATGTGCAGCATCCACTGAGGCAGAGTTTATGCTACGTGAGGCAGACGTGGGCCACCTCCACATGTTTGAGGCACATTATGCCAACCTGCGGGAGCGTGTAGTGATGCTGCAGCGGGAGATGATGGCAGCGTGTGAGCCATTCTTAGAGGAGGGGAGCATGATTACTATCGGCACGAGCCTTCCGCCACCAGCATCTGGCACACCCATACTCGGAGAGGACCTTGTAGCAGCTCTGAGTATGACATTCGATGGAGACACTACTATAGGAGAGCTGAGCGTGCCTTCAGTTTCCTCCATCGTCACTCCTGTCGACTCCGTCATCGCTCTTCCTTGTGGGGCTGCCATCACGCACCTTCATCCACCCGACCCAGCTGCTCCATCGTCACCTTCATCCATGAGTGGTGACCCGGTTCGTCGCTCCAGCCCTCCTCCTCTGGCCGTACACCCTTGTGCCTCAGGGTGCTCTATCTCGCCTCGGAGGCCAGCTCCGCCACTTCATCCACGCTTTTGTGCTTCTTGCCCATTCCCTTTCCTTCGGCGTACACAGATGCATCGCGGTAGAGCGGACAGAGGAGAGATTTTCAGTTGTGATCCTTAGCAGTCACGCAAGGACCGGTACACTAAAGGTGATGCAGATTGACGTGAGGAGTCGCAACCGGAGACACCACTTTGTCTTTGAGCATGGGAGCCGACTCGCACATGATAGGATGAGCTATCTTTGCATGATGGACACACCACATGACTCATCGCCCATGATCTGTTCATCTATGACATCAGCATCTCCATTCAGGACATCGCTGCCAGGTTCATCTGCCCAGGGGGAGTGTTGTGTGGACCTCGACCTGACGCCACGTCATGGGAGATGCATGGCGAGGTCCATGCTCTATTGTGAGCATCTACAACATCCTGCATGTGGCTCATGCTACGTGCCCGCACAGCTATATGTGGATGGTAGCACACTGCTGGTCCAGACCCGGACACTTGGTAGGTTGTACCAGCGTCGCGAGGAGACCATGTGATCGTGTGTCTTCGTGTGTGGCTATACTGCGTATGGCATGTGCATGCGGGTCTTAGTATTCAAGACCCGGACACGTGGTGAGTTGCACCCGTGTTACGAGGAGATCCACCCATGATCCTGTGTTTGGATGATGATGCTATTATGTTGGATTGCTCGTAGCGGTCGAGACCCGTGCGCTGGTACCGCCAGTGTCACAAAGAGACCATCTTGTCATTTGACATGTGTATGATGTGCACCACCTCTCATGGTCAAGACCTAGACACTTGGTGGGATGTGCCAGTGTCTAGGGAGACCTTAGTTGGGTAGCATATGAGTTTGGTTGACAGGTGTAGATTGTGGTTTGGCATACATCGTTGTTCCTTGCCTTCATTCATTTGCTCTCGCGTGGACGGCTATGTCAGCCAGGGGGAGTGTTGGTTTGTGTGGCTTCCACCCGTCACGACTGACGCTAATGCATTATCCATATACCCACGTTGGCGCTATATGGTAGAGGAGGGCATGACAACACGACGTGCCTTCGAACTGGACTGAGACTTCTCCTAAACCTACATCAGCGCCGGCAAGACGCGGTCGATGCGTTTTGGCAACCCTCTGGGCTTGTCAAGAGCTAGGAGAGTTTTCTTGGTGGATTGAGACCCGCGCACCCGGTGGACTGTATCGATGCGACGAGGAGATCCGGTGATTGTACTAATGCTTCTGATGTTTGGAAAGCTATGTGTGATGTCTGGACGTTGATTCTGATTTTTTGGCACTGCTCCTGTTTTCTCGATGGTCGAGACCCGGGCACTCGAAGAGTTGTTCCAGTGCCTCAAGAAGACCATCATTATTGTTATCGTGGTGTACACAGTGTATTCACTCCGCTGACTTGTTTGGGCTCAGCGGGGGTAGCGGGGCCCAGTGCGGGTAGCTGCCGGCGCCCCTACTCAAGCCCGCTATGGGCTCATTTGTATTCTCTCCTTGTTCTTTTATGTTTAGCGTTCCAAACTTAGCCAAATTCTTGCCAACTTGCATCGCACTCACACACAGAGCTCATAAATTTTGCATGGGCCTGCATGCCCTTAAATCATTTCCATGAACAACGTTGCTGTCCCAACCTGCTACCTAGGATTTCTAGCAGACCACCCACTCGGAGCTAACCGACGGCTGTCCCAACATCTTGGATGTTTTCTGTAGCTTATAGGATTTTATGAGTGTTGGTTTCCGTGCATCTTTCATTGTATTCTGTTGTGAACTCCCGACTTGTGTACATCGGCGTGCAAATGACTAACGGCGAGACTTGACGCCGCTGGAGTGTTGCTCGGTGGAGCCGACGCGCGCTGAGACCCACTCACCCGTCACTTGGGGCCTCCTCCCTCTGGCGATGCGCTCAGCTCCATCGGCAGGCCTCCTCGGTGGTCGGGCCACTGGCAGTCACTGCCACTGCGGATGCAGTCTGCATGCACCTAGTACTGTGTCCGGCTGTGGCATGGCGTCTGCAGCATCATGCCATGCCTAGGGTCCACTTCTTCTATTGTATGGCCCTGTTCGGCATCGTTGACTGTCATAGGCAATGCCTGGGTTCTTGCAGCCACAACTTCTTATAGCTGTTTTTCTAGCTGATTCTGACCGCACGACTGCATTCATAGCATTGGTCTTATGGTATGGTCCAGTTTTCAGGCAAAACGGATGACGCCCGGGTCTTGGGCTGTCGAGCGTCTGGCAGGGCTCACCGAGAAAACCCTGCCTGCCAGAAAATAAGTCTAGCACTATTTTCTGATTGGCTGGTTAGCTGAGTAACAACTTTTACACTAGTGGGGGGGGGGCCTAGAACTTGGAGGGGTTCCCCATTGTTGCTCACTCCTCATTGCTAATCAGTGACATCCAGTTTTCAGCTGCTTTCTGGCGCTAACACTGGCGCGCACACTTCTGAGTAAGAAACCAACAGCTTCCAGACTCAGTCTCTAGAGCAGCAGACTGAGGGGGCAGCAGACTTAAGCAACAAGCGTGGAAGCCCGCACACTGCATCAACAACGCATGCTGCCCCAACCTCCTGCCTAGGTTTCTAGCTTGGTATCTGAGCCAAAGCGTAGCAGCAGTAGCAGCAGAAGATTGGCGTACAGGTGCCAGACAACGCCGGCGGACCCCCATACGTGCCAGTGCAGGGGAAATGCTGCCGGATTTTTTCGGGCAGCATTGACCCGCCTGGTGGCGGCGTCAGATTTTTCCCATGGCCACCGGACCGGGAAATGCAGCCGAAATTTTTTCGGCAGCACTGACCTCCACACGTGACGCCAGGAGGTGAGCGGCAAGCCGCGACCAACACCAACTCCACCGCCCTTAGCAAGGCGCTACTGTTGATGTCAGCAACCCCTAAGAGGGAAAAAAACAAACAAACAAAACAAAGGGCATCACACCATGGCTGGTAGCCCCACTGGGGAGGGGTCCTCCTCTCTTGGGGGGACCCCCATCCCCCCTTTCTTGCAATGGCTGCAGCAGCAGCAACAGCAGTAGTAGCAACAGCAACGGTAGTAGCAGCAGCAGCAGTAGTAGCAAGAGCAGCAGGAACAGCAGGAGAAGCAGGAGCAGCAGCAACAGCAGTAGTAGTAAGAGCAGCAGCAACAGCAAAAGCAGCAGCAGCAAAAGCAGCAGCAGCAACAGCAGCAGGAGGAGCAACGGCGCCAACAGCCCTCTGACGTCGTTGGCGATAACCCTGACCCCCTCGCTGCTCTTCAGCAACAGCTCACCGCCCTGACGTAGCAGCTTGCGGCACTACAATCGTTAGTTTCCCAGTCTGTACCCAATGGGCCTCCATCCTTTCCTCCTCCAGGGGGTGCCAGCCCAGCTGTTTCTGCTGCCACGCAATACCTGGCGCAGCAACAGACTCTACGCCAGCAGCAGACAGTGACCTCCGTCCTTGGTCCTACTCTGGGTGTCGGCCGCAGGCAAAAGGACTTTAAGACGCCGCCGCCGCCGCTTCATACCGGCAAGCAGTTCCGAAGCTGGGAGCTCAGCATCCGCATCTAGCCGCAGGGTGAGGGCATGTGGGCATACTACACCCTGCCATATGACGCCACCCTGGCCGACCAGCTGTATGACGCTGGTCGTGCCGTCCGGGCTCTTGTCCCTGTCACCCCTCCGGCTTCCTGCCTCGCTCTCAAGCCCTTCTTAGGCGACTTCACTGCTGGCGCCACCCCAGACCCTGCATTCGCGTGGCACGTTCTCACTCGTCCCCATCGCGCATGTCCAGCAACGGTGAGACTATCCAACTACTGCGGGAGGTCAACTCCTTGCACATGGGGGAGACCGAGACGGTCACCTCCTACTGGCAGCGGGCGGAGGACATCCTTCGTCGCCTCGGGAAATGTGCCCCACCCCCTTTGGCCACGCTCCTCACCATCAAGCACGGCGCCACCGACGCGTACTCGGACGTCTTCGTCCACTACCCTCACAACATTGTCTCCACCATGGCAGCCCAGGGCACCCTCCTGCCCTGGGCATACGAGCTCTTCCTACGCATTGAGGAAGCTTGTCTGGAGTCCCGACTCCAGCACACGGAGGCCGTCACCTCCCGTTCCGTCGCCTCCGTGGCCATCGCCTCCCCCGCCACAGCTACCTCATCATCGTTGGGGAAGAAGAAGCGTCGTTCCAAGAAAGGCAAAGGTCAGCAGCAGCAGCAGCAACAGTCGTCGACCGGGTCTAGCACTAGCAGCTCGGTCTGCCACAACTGTGGCCAGCCCGGGCATGGGTGGTCCACGTGCCCTCTACCGACGGATGAGGCGCGCGTCATCGCCACCATGCGTCGCCAGCGCAAGCGCCGTTTTGCCTCTGCCGCCGTGACTGTCGCCAGCTCTGACTCCTCCACCTCATCCAGCAGCTCCACCACTCCACTTGCTTCGCCGGTCGCACCGACACCTCCGCCGTAGCCGTTGGCACCGGTACAGTCCTCCTACCCGGGCTACGGCGCCATCACCCCGCAGTCCGTCTACACTCCCGCGCCATCCTCTCGCGAGCTCCAGCTGGAGCAGTTCATCGCGCTCCAGCTCGGCCTCCCTCGCCCTCCTCCCCAGGGAAGTGCGAGATGCATCACTTCCTGCTCCCCTGTCCAGCCCTGCATGACTGAGACTGAGTTACGGTCATGCCCTGTTTCTTCGTCTGTCTCGTCGTCTCTCATCATCTCCGCTACCCCCTCCCAGGACGACGTTGCTTGGCTTGACGATTGGCAGTCTTGATTCGCACCTCCTTCCACCGCGTCTGCGTCCCTTACTTGCTGCCATGTGATCATTAGTGATCTTGCGACCCCAGTCCAGGACCCCGTTGAGACCTGGATCATCGACTCCGGGGCCACGCATCACATGACAGCCTATCGTGAGGCCTTTAGTATGCTCAGTCCTGTAGGCGATGTTTCCGGTGTCCTGATAGGCTTTGGCCAGGTGTTGTCTGTCCGTGGTGTTGGCGTCGTTCGGTTCCGTGGTCCCTCCGGTGACGTCATTCTGACTGACGTCCTCTTCGTCCCTGGTCTTGAGCTCAGCCTCCTGTCCGTCACTGCCCTTGACCGCATGAGCATGGATATTGTGTACTCGCGTAGTGTTGGCACTGTGTCGCTGCGTCCGTCTGGTCTTGTCGTACTGCGCGCCACCCGTGGCAACCTGTGGCATGTACCTCGTCTGTCTTCCTCTCCTTCCGTCTCCTCCTCGTCAGCCGCCACAGGCCATGTGTTGTCACCAGCACGCTTTCTCCTCAGCACACTTGCTTCCTACACCGCCGCCTTTGCCACGTCCACTCTGCCGCCATAGACAGCATGCTTTGCACCAAGCCGGCCAAGGGCCTTGACCCGGAGACTTTTACCCTCCCGTGCCCAACTGAGTGCATTTGACTGTGCTTAGGGGAAGATGCACCGTTCCACGTATCCCTTGTCTTCCTCTCGTGCGTCTGCCCCCCTCGACCTTGTCCATTCGGACGTCATGGGTCCTCTCCCTACCGAGTCCGTCGACGAGCATGGTCGCTACGTCCTCACCCTCACTGACGACTATTCTCGCTACCGCTGGGTCTTCTGCCTTCGTCAGAAGAGCGATGTCGCCCCCGCCATCCAGGACTGGCTTGTCCTTGCGGAGCGCGAGTGTGGCCGCTCTCTCCGCCGCTTTCGCTCCGATCGTGGCGGTGAGTACCTGGGTGAAGCCACGACCTTTCTCGCCTCCCGCGGCATTCACCATGAAACGTCCGCGCCTTACACACCCGCCCATAACGCTGTCTCCGAACGGTGGAACCACACCATAGCCGACGCTGTCCGCACCATGCGGGTCGATTCTGGTCTCATCAAGGGCTTCTGTTTTGAAGCCATGGCCTACATGACCTGGATCTGGAACCGGATTCTCCACGGTCCTCTTCCCCACCAGTCCACACCGTACCAGCATTGGTTCGGTCAGCGAGCCGACCTTCGCCCGGCTCGCGTCTGGGATTGCATGGCCATTGTGTGGTTACCCGTCCCGCAGCAGGGCGGCAAGCTCGCCCCTCACGGTCGCCCCTGCACCTTCCTTGGTGTCTCTCGTCAGTCCAAGGCCTAGCACTTCTGGGATCCCTCTCGACACTGCATCGTTGAGTCCCAGGACGCCTTTTTCTTCGAGGACCTGTTTCCTCGCGGCCTCATTCGCTCCGGCTCATCCGTGTCTATCCCGTCGCGTGGGGCAGTGGTGAGTCTGTCCTCCGTCCTTTTGCTTCCGGATGATACGTCCCTCGGTCCCTACGGGCCAGCACCCCCAGTCGCGTCCGCTGGTCCCTCCGGGCAGGCACCCCCAGTCGCATCCGCTGGTCCCTCCGGGCCGGCACCTCCAGTCGCGTCCGTTGGTCCCTCCGGGCCGGCACCCCTAGTCGCGTCCGCTGGTCCCTCCGAGCCGGCACCCCCAGTCGCGTCCGCTGGTCTCTCCAGGCCGGAATCCCCAGTCGCGTCTGCTGGTCCCTCAGGGCCAGCACCTCCAGTCGCGTCTGCTGGTCCCTCCGGGCCGGCACCCCTAGTCGCGTCCGTTGGTCCCTCCGGGCCGGCACCCCCAGTCACGTCTGCTAGTCCCTCCGGGCCAGCAGCCTTAGTCGCGCCCGCTGGTCCCTCTGGGCCGGCAACCCCAGTCGCATCCGCTGGTCCCTCCGAGCCGGCACCCCTAGCCGCGTCCGCTGGTCCCTCCGGGCCAGCAGCCCCAGTCGCGCCCGCTGGTCCTTCCGGGCGGGCAACCCCAGTCGCATCCGCTGGTCCCTCTGGGCCAGCAGACCCAGTCGCGTCCGCTGGTCCCTCCGGGCCAGCAACCTTGTCTGCCTCCATCAGCCCGACGGACTCAGTGCCATCACCTGCCCTGCCACGCTACACGCGAGGCCGAAGCGGCAGCCTCCGACCCAGACCGTCGGTGAGCGCGCAGACCGTCGCTCCGCGCTCCATGGCGCCTCGACCCCCCGTGGCTCTACGTGTCTCCTCCGCTCACACGGTCGTGAGTGGGGACCCTAGCACGAAGGCCCTCGGCCTGACCACCTCGACCATCATTGCAGACCTCCACCCGGGCTCCGCACTGGGTTACGCCATGCTCCATAATGAGCATCGGTACGCTATCGTGGCTGCACTCGCGCGCATCCCACCTGGGGCACGAGGTGCACACGCCCTCTCAGTCCGCTCCACAGCACACCCGGAGGATCCAGACACCCTACGCGAGGCACGAGCCTCTCCGGAGGCCGCACACTGGGACGCTGCCTGCGCCGATGAGCTCGCAGCTATCCGACAGCACCACGTGTATGACCTCGTTGACCATCCCCCTCGACGGAAGGCCATCGGTGCCAAATGGGTCTTTCGGCACAAGTGGAAGCCGGACGGGTCCTTGGACAAGTACAAGGCCCGCCTTACAGCCAAGGGGTTTGCCCAGATTCCTGAGGCCGATTACGACCAGATCTTCGCCCCATTTGGTCGGTTCTCCACTAGCTAGGCACTCTTCAGTCTGGTCGCCCAGCATGGGTGGGAGCTGCACCAGATGGATGTGAGCAACGCTTTTCTCCATGGTTCACTGGAGGGTGAGGAGCTCTACATGGTGCAGCCCCCAGGCTTCGACTATGGCACTAGGAGAATCTGGCGACTGTGCAAGGCCCTGTATAGCCTGAAGCAGTCGCCTCGGTACTGGAACCAAGAGATCAGCTGCACGCTCCTTCGTGGCGTAGCGGGCTCCAGCACAGCACCGCTGACCCCGCACTGTTTGTCAGTCCGCGAGGCCAGACTTTCGTCGTTGTTCTCGTGTACGTCGACGATCTGCTCATTGCGTCACTAGACACGGCTGCCATCCAGCGTGCCAAGGATCTGCTGTACGCCGCCTACCAGATGAAGGACCTTGGGTCTGCCAGAGTCTTCCTAGGCATGGAGCACGAGCATGATTGCTCCCAGGGCGTCTTGCACATCCACCAGGCTGCCTATGTGCAGACACTGTCCACCCGCTTTGCGGAGGATCGGCCACTCGTGCGGAGCGCATCCTCACCCATGTCACCCGATGGCCAGGCAAAGCTGAAGAGTCCTGACCCAGCCATTGTGGGGGAGCCAGTTGACGTGACCACATACCTGCGAGTCATCAGGTCACTGATGTTCCTGGCGACGACGACGCGCCCAGACATCGCGTTCGCCGTCAACCTCCTGGCCCAGTTCTCTCACGAGCCACGTCACCTCCACTACGAGGCCGCGATCCTAGTACTGCGCTATGTTGTCTCGACTCCTCGGCGAGGTCTCATGTTCCGCCATCAGCCGTTTGTTGTCGCGGTGGGCTACACCGATAGTGACTGGGCCGGCAATCCGGACGGCAAGAGTCGCACAAGCTGGATCTTTCTGATTTGCGGCACTGTTGTGTCCTGGCGCAATGGCAAGCAGGGATGCACTGTGCACAGCACTGCTGAGGTTAAGTATGTTGCTCTTGGCTCAGGCGCGTGTGAGAGTGTGTGTTTGCGTTGTCTGTTGTCCAAGCTGCGCCAGTCTGTCGCATCCATCACGTTGCACTGTGACAATGAGAGTGCCATGACCATCGCCGACAATGATGGCGTGCATCACACACGCACAAAGCACATCAATGTTGAGTATTACTATGTGCGTTCGTTGTTGCATGACGGCAACGTCAGCATCGTGTGGGTTGAGACAGCACGGCAGTCGGCTGACTTCTTGACCAAGGCACTGAAGCGCGACTCGTTCAAGAAGGCTGTGAGTTCAGTCGGCATGTTTCCGTGAGTGACTCTCTCTGTCCTTGCTTGCGTCTCTACTTGGCCTGGGGGAGTTTGGTCGTTGACTGTGTCTTTGCCCGCACATGTGCACTACGCCTGTGAGTCATGGGGGAGTGTTGCTTTTTGTGCATCTCTCATTGTACTCTATTGTGACCTCCCGGCTTGTGTACATCGGCGTGCATATGACTGACGGCGAGACTTGATGCCGCTGGAGTGTAGCTCGGTGGAGCCGACGCGCGCTGAGACCCACTCACCCGGTCCATGGGGCCTCCTCCCTCTGGCGATGCGCTCAGCTCCATCGGCAGGCCTCCTCGGTAGTCGGGCCGCCGGCAATCACTGCCACTGCGGATGCAGTCTGCATGCACCTAGCACTGTGTCCGGCTGTGGCATTGCGTCTGCAGCATCATGCGATGCCTAGGGTCCACGTCTTCTGTTGTATGGCCTTGTTTGGCATCGTTGACTGTCATAGGCACTGCCTGGGTTTGTGCAGCCATAGCTTCTTGTAGCTATTTTCCGAGCTGATTCTGACCGCACGACTGCGTTCGCAGCGTTGGGATTCCGGTATAGTCCAGTTTTCAGGCAAACGGACGACGCCCGGGTCTTGGGCTGTCGGGCGTCTGGCAGGGCTCACCGAGAAAACCCTGCCTGCCAGAAAACAGGTCTAGCACTCTTTTCTGATTGGCTGGTTAGCTGAGTAACAACTTTTACACTAGTGAGGGGGGGCCTAGAACTTGGAGGGGTTCCCCATTGTTGCTCATTCTTCATTGCTAATCAGTTACTTCCAGTTTTCAACTTCTTTCTGGCGCTAACACTGGCGCACACACTTCTGAGTAAAAAACCCAGAGCTTCCAGACTTCGTCTCTAGAGCAGCAGACTGAGGGGGCAGCAGACTTAAGCAACGAGCGTGCGGGCTTCCACGCTCGTTGCTTAAGTCTGCTGCCCCCACGCAAGTTGGGGCAACAACGCATGCTGCCCCAACCTGCTGCCTAGGTTTCTAGCGATCAGTAGACTGGTCATGGGCCCGATTCGCATGTTTTGCATTGTGTGTCCACCGTTCAATGTCGGATGCATGCATGTGACTAGTCATAGCGTTTGGCTTGAGATTATGCCCGTTTAGGTTCAGACGGCGTAGGTCTCTTATTTTTCTGCGTAGAGTTACGGCCAAAATAGTGTTTTGGGCCGGGTTTAGGACAGACCTTCCATTGCCGCGTGCGACACCCGCCGTGCGCCGCAACAAGTATTTATGTTGTGGACCTGCCATTTGTTAACTCTCTTTACAAATGCTATTAAAGTATTATGACACTCTGACTTGTGTCTCCTAGCCACACCCTTGGCGTCATGTGTACGACCTGTGATTGTTGTCATCGTCTAACCGGGTACTGACACCCAGTCAGCGGCTGTGTCGTTAGGAAGCTTCTACGCATCTTCTCACGCACTACGCATCAGCAAACCAATGACGAGTATGGCCTCAGATGAGCAGTACACTAGCATCAAGTGAGCCAAACAAACTTTAATAGTTGGAATGGACATAAATGGTGCTGATGTCCAAAGAGGTCTTCATGGAATGTTATGCCTCGACGATGGTGCACGCGTCGACAGCGCAATCTCTTCTTGCTTAGTCACCTACATCAGTGAAGTTAGGGTGTGCAATGAGCCCAGAGGTCATTACGTGTCTCTAACACACAAACCAACGTCACAGCACGACAAGAACTTGGCTCCCCAATGTCTCACACCTGCCTAGACTACGTCGTGAGGTGTACAAAGTACATTGCATTCTTATCCACCTTAGGGTGAGACCGGCACGACGCTTCGCTAGCAATTCCACTAGTCATGCACTACAACAGGTTTTGCCTTTTTGTGCAGCTTATGTCACCTCTCCGCGATATTCTACTTTTTGTGCGAAGATTGCCCTCGGTGAGAGTCATTTGTTAGGAATCCCTCTACAGTCGTGTGCCCTGGTGGGACAACAGATTGTTAACAACAAAGTGAGAAAGGCACAGACCATTGTCATGCACAAGGTAGAACAAGAATAAGCTCACTTAGAACAGCACCCGTAGGTTCTGGTCGTGGACCGTACATTAGAAGCACATTGGATGACCATCCACAACAGGCCTGATCAGCCCAGAATCCTGGCCCCTACTGCCTCACCATCCTACTACTGTGCCATCTCCCCCCTCCGCCCACTCGCTCCCCCATATTGCTAATACTCTCCAGTGAGCAGTTCAGAAACAAGAGTTGCCAACTTCTTTGCCTGGGACCTCCGACTCACACCCCACTCCCCCTCCCACCCCCCCATTCAGAAACCAGCGCGGGTCAGGGATTGCTCGGGTGTGCCATCCTCAAGCTCCCACAGAAGCTGTTCAAACCAGGATGCGCCCCAGAAGTTGCTCGTCGACGCGGCACGGCACTCCCTGAGCAGCCACGTATCCTGGCTTGAACAGCGTCTGTGGAAGGCTGAGGACGGCACACTACTCCGTCGCCTGATTCAGTGCACGGCGCAACCCCACCCAGCCTGGTCAGCTGGCCAATTGCAAGAGATGTTGGACGAGGAGCGCCACGCCAGACTTCATGGCGCCATCATGCGGAGGGCGCACTGCTCCGCCTCTCCCCCACTCTGGCAGATTACCCGTGAGCAACTTTGCAACCCGCTCCCCCCCCCCCCCCCCCCCCCCCCCCCCCCC
>SZWC01007035.1:21060-31827 GCA_023375785.1 Penium margaritaceum
CTTCAGCCCAAAAGCGAGGTGGGAGCTTGGCGTCGAAGAGCATGCTTCGCACCATGCCGAGTAGGGTCTGGTTCATCCTCTCGGCAACGCCGTCGCTTTGGGGGTTAAAAGGGGTGGTTTGCTCGTGGCGGATGCCATGATGCTTGAACCAAGGCTTGCATGCCTCGTACTCACCCCCGTTGTCACTTCGGAGCGTCTTCACTTTCTTGGACGTTTGCCGCTCTACCATGGCGACGAACTCGAGGAGCTTCTCCTTGACCTCTTCCTTTGTTTTGAGGAAGTTGATCCACAACTTGCGGCTGTGGTCGTCAATGAAGGTCAGGAAGTACTTGCTTCCTCCATTAGACGGTGTGCAGAAGGGTCCACACACGTCACTATGTATGAGCTCCAAGACATGCTCTACTCGTTGACCTCCTCTCCCAAACGGCTTCTTCTTTGCCTTCGCTTGGAGGCATGGTTAACACAATGTACACCCTTCGCCATGCTTCATGGTGCACCCTTCCATTTCGCGGAATACCTCTTGCTTCCGCATCTTTTGCAGTGTGCTGTTGGCCACGTGGCCAAATCGCCGGTGCCACAGCTCAGCATCAGTGTCCTTGGTTGATGTGGCGGCCGCAGTGGTCGCCGGTGGTGCATCCTTTGGCTCCTGTGCCACTGTCTTGGTGGTACATGCAAGTCCCTCATCCGACGCCTTGGTGACTTTGGTTTGAAGCACGTAGAGGCCGTCGACTCTTGGAACTTGAAGCATGAGATCGTCTTTGGTGTTCAAAATCTGGATGTCCTCGTTTTTGAGGGCCACCGCTTCCTTGTTGGTGAACACCACTGTCATGTTGTTGTTAATGATTTGTGACACGCTCAGAAAGTTGGCTGCAAAGGAGGGCATGTACACCACGTTTTGAAGGTTGACTGCCTTCTCTGCACCGTTCACGTTGAACGTGATCACCTTGTCCCCTTCCCCCATGGCTTGGATGACGCCGCCGTTTGCACACTTGATGCGCATGACAGATTCGGCCATGGAGACAAATCCACCCTTCTCTTTTGATGAGTGGTGGTTGGTGCCCGAGTCAAGGGCGAATGCCCCGGGCCTAAGGATCGCTGCGCCCTTCATGGGCAGCCCCCTAGCCATCATGTTGGTGAGCTCCTTCTTCTCCTTTCCACCTTTGTTCCCGCCTTCTTTCTTGGGACTACGGCAGTCCCTAGCCCAGTGCCCAGCCTTGCCACAGTTGTGATAGTTGCTGGGCTTCTTGGAACTCTTCCCGCCACCATTGCCTTTCCCTCCACCGCCACTGCTTCCACTGTTGCCTTGACTGGAGCGAGAGCTTGCACCTTGTCCACCAAAGCGAGAGGCATAGGCTGAAATGTTTGCCTCACTGCCACTGCGTCGCATGGACTCGTTGCGGATGTGTTCGGCGACAGCCTCATACGTCAGATATGCCTCCTTCCAACCACCAAATACGGTGATCAAGGACCCCCAGCTTTCCGGCAGCGCCATTAGAAGGATCATGGCATGCCTGTTGGAGTCGATATTCCATTCCATTTGCTGGACCTCTTGCAACACGTTGTCGAACGACTGCAAAAATACGGGTATCGATTCTCCTTTGCTCACCCTCATCGACATCAACCGTTGGAAGATGAAGAGTCGGTTTGCTAGGGCGTTTGATTGATGTACGCGTTCAAGTTTTGCGTAGGCCTTGGCAGCCAACATGCATCTTGTGATGTGGGAGTGTTGAGTCTCGTTGATGGACGTCACAAGAATGGCGAGAGCCATGTTGTTCTTCATCGTCCATGCTGCAAGGTCAGCCACATGCGTCGTCACGGTCGCATTGGCTGGTGCTATCTCGGTCTCTTTTAGGATGTCGAGGTAGCCACGCACGTTCATGACAATCTCAAACTGCCATTTCCACAAGGGAAAACCTGTCCCCGTGAATTTGGACATACTCGCCTCAAGGCGGGCTGGAGTTGGATCCGCCATTTCTTGCGGTTGCTCGTCTTCTCTGCTTCGCTGCTACTCTGCTTCGTTGAGGCCGATGAGGCTGATGAGGCTGCTGAATGCGACCGTTGTCAAAAGGTGCAGTTGGTTCCGTTGCATACACCTCCCGCCGATGATCGCCTAAGGCGATGGTGCCGTCGTGATAGAACGGACTCGGGGTCGTACCACCTTCTAGAAAGGGGTAGAGCTTAATCCCATTAGGGCTCAAGGGTCGTATCCAACATGCACAAAGCTGTTCCTTGTCCCCTAGTCCACCACGTGCGCACACCCTACCTAAAGAAGATGATGGAGCCGATGGAGCAGATGGAGCAGTCCAATGGTCGTGTCCCTGTTGTACCTGTGCACCCTGCAAGACCACGCGCTAGTCGGTCTTGGAAGCGTGCCTTAGAACCAGAAGTGTGGGCCCATAACCCTTTGTGAATGCGCCGGATAGCAACGGTCTAGAAAACGGGTCCCGACATGGGAGGCCACCAACCGCTCTTGGTATTGCAACCAAGATAACATATCACCCTCGAACGAGGGATCCACACTTGAGGTTTGTTTGGTTTGCAAACTCATGAAGTCCGCATGTTGGTCTTTAGTGTCTACCTTTGGTTGGACACTCTTTGAGGAGTCTCAAAGGCAAGAACTATAAATGGATGCATGCAAGGTACAGGCTTTCATACTTGCAGAGCTTTGCTAAAGCTTCTACTTGTAGTGGCTCCACTGGAGCCAACCTCAACCTACAGTCCTACTTGGCGCGTCCTTAGACCGCCAAGTGTCATCCTCAAGGCAGGCTCTAGTAAGCTTCCTAGAAGCTTCCTGTCCCAGTTTTGGCCACAAAGAAAATTGCGGCCGTCGCGGGGTTTGAACCCACGACCTCTCGTTTGAGACTCCGGTGTCTATTCAACCAAGCCAAAAATGTATGGNTACTTGCAGAGCTTTGCTAAAGCTTCTACTTGTAGTGGCTCCACTGGAGCCAACCTCAACCTACAGTCCTACTTGGCGCGTCCTTAGACCGCCAAGTGTCATCCTCAAGGCAGGCTCTAGTAAGCTTCCTAGAAGCTTCCTGTCCCAGTTTTGGCCACAAAGAAAATTGCGGCCGTCGCGGGGTTTGAACCCACGACCTCTCGTTTGAGACTCCGGTGTCTATTCAACCAAGCCAAAAATGTATGGTTCCTATGATGACTCACAGGGGACATACCCATTACAGGCAGTGCATTCCCCGCCCATTGTAGAACAGACCAAGGGGACATACTCCATAGAGCAGTGCATGCCTTGTCTGTATGTGTAGCTAGCCAGCTAGGCAGTGGAAAAGGTGCATACTATTTCAACAAATTCCTCCTCACCTGTTGCTCAGCGCCCGTGTGAGGCTGAGTGTTCCGTTGCCTGTTGCACAACGACGTCCTTCGGCTGTGATCTAGGTGGCACTTGGATCATTGATTCTGGTGCCACTCACCACATGACCTGTTGTCGTAGTGACTTCATTGTCCTCAATCATGTGGCGTCTTTTTTTTCTGTCTGCACAGGCTCTGGTCAGTCCTTGCCGGTCCACGGTGTTGGGGTCGTGTGCTTTGATGGTCCGTCTGGCCCACTGTATCTTTCTGAGGTGCTTTTTGTGCCTGACCTTGAGTTGAGCTTGCTTTCTGTACGTGCCTGCACACAAATGGGACTCTCAGTGGAGCACCATGTAGACTGAGCGACTATGACAACTCTTGATACTCGTACCGTTGTTCTTCGTGCCTCCGTTGTGGATGATCTGTACCATGTCCCTCGGATGTCTTCTTCTCCTTGCTCCCCTACGCCTTCCGCTCGACTGTTTGTTACTGGTGTTCTGTCTGTTGAGCACCAGCAATTGTTATATCGTCTCTTGTATCATGTGGGGTCCGACATTGTGTCGAAGCTCATTCAGACACAGCCCGCCCTCGGTCTTGATGCGGCTTCTTTCTAGAAGCCGCCAAAGACTGATTGTTTGTTGTGTGCTCAGGATATGATGCTTCATTGTACCTACCATTACTCTCATTCTTGAGCCCTTCACCCTCTCGAGTTGGTTCACTTCGATCTTCTTGGTCCTCTTCCTATCAATGTTTTGTCCGATCGGGGCCGATACGTCCTAACTCTAATTGATGACATGAATCATATGCGATGGGTCTACAGCTTGTGCCAGAAGAGTGCAGCCGCTCTCGCGGTTTGCCTCTGGCTAGTGATGGCACGAGCGTTAGACCCGCCACACGCTGCATATCTTCCGCTCGGATCGTGGCGGCGAGTTTCTTGGCGAGATGGACAGTTTCTTTGTCGAGTGAGAGATTTCTCACCAGATTTCCGATCTTGCTACTCCTAAGCAGAACGGTGTTTCTCAGCACTGGAACCGTACCATGGAGGATGCGGTTCATGCTGTGCGATTTGAGTGCGGTCTTGTGGATTCCTTCACCTTTGAAGGATCTGCCTACATGACGTGGGTTTGGAATCGCCTCCCGCACGGTCCCCTTCCAGACCACGTTACACAATATTAGCTCTGGTTTGGCCACCGTACTGATGTACATCTCGCTAAAGACTAGGGATCCGTGGCTTCTCTGCACTACACCGAGGACCAACAGAGGTCCAAGGTCTCCCCACGTGGTTGCTTGTGTGCCTTTGTGGGCATCTCCTTGCGGTTGCAGGCCTGGCATTTTTGGGATCCCATCCATCGTCGCATCGTTGAGTCCCGCGACGTGCTCTTCTTTGTGTCGCTCACCTAACGTAACATGACCTCTATAGTGTCGCTGTCTCCCATGCACGTTCCTACGTGTTGTTGGAGTGATTCTCCTCACCATGGCAGGAGTGACTCCAAAAAGGAACACCAAAAAGACAAGCCTTAGTGGCTTAGTGGTTAATGGTGTCCACCTCTAGAGGCAGGGGCCCGGGTTCAAGTCCCACAAGATGAAGTTATGCCCTGCCTCAAGGGAGGTGGAAAATAGATGCCAGGAAGCTAGCTCAACCTCTAGAGTTCCTCTTTAAGTTTCTAGAAGGCCAGGAGAGGGTCCAGGAAGGTGGCACACCTTCTNTGTTGGAATGATGCTCCTCACCATGGCAGGAGTGACTCCAAAAAGGAACACCAAAAAGACAAGCCTTAGTGGCTTAGTGGTTAATGGTGTCCACCTCTAGAGGCAGGGGCCCGGGTTCAAGTCCCACAAGATGAAGTTATGCCCTGCCTCAAGGGAGGTGGAAAATAGATGCCAGGAAGCTAGCTCAACCTCTAGAGTTCCTCTTTAAGTTTCTAGAAGGCCAGGAGAGGGTCCAGGAAGGTGGCACACCTTCTAGAAGGGGTGACTTATCCTACAAGGCATCTAGAGGTGTCTTGGTCTTCTGGACTCCTTCCCTCCTACTAGAAGCAAGCTGAGGAATCTAGGAAGGGGCAGAAGCTTCTAGAGGAGGGAAGGGATGCCATCCTAGGTGGGAAAAGGACAGCCTACCAAGGGCCACTCTAGAAGCCATAGAATCTGATAGGAAGCTCCAAATCTGGCATGCTTTGGTGTTCTGGAAAGCTTAGATCAGTGGCTATAAAATGCCACTGCTTGTGAGCCTTGATCAAGAGTTCATTCCCAGTCAATTGAATCCAAAACTTTTGCCACACTCTTTGACCAGTTTTCTGCCATCCTTGGAACTAGTTGCCTCCACAATTCCCGTCTCTCCAAAAAGAGTTGGTGGTGTGAACCAGCCACTGCTAGGGACCCTCCAGGGTGCACACTCACCCTCAGGCCAACACGTGTGAGGCTTCTGGACGGATGGGGGAGTCTGGGCCTCCGAGCACCTCTCGTTCGCCTGATGTGTCCGTTTGAGCCCCCTCCACTTCTCGGTTTCCGGCTCTTGATGACCCAACGATCATCGTTGTTGGCCTAGAGACCTCTCCAGCCCAGCCGGTTTCTACCCTTGTTCCTTCGCACCCCACAGGCACTTATGACTTTGTACCTTTGTCCACCAGTACTCATGCCTTTGTGCGTGGTCTTTCCTCAACTCCTACTCTGTTGCCCAACCCAGTCCTATGTTCCCCATCATTTCACCAGTATCTCCTCACACTACATCACCTGCCCCTGTGCCTCAGTCCTTGCTAGACGTGGTTGTGCCTGTCTCTGAGTCTAAGGTGAGCCCCTCAAGCCCAAGTTACTTGCAAGAGGTGGTCTTGCAGGGCACGATCTGGTCCTGGCATTGAGGCCTTAGGCCTAAGTGTCCGCACACATCACACAGAGGTACATCTAGCATGCCCTGTAGGACACGATCTGGTCACTCGCAAGCTTCGTATCACTTGTGATGCAGCAGCTGACCTCGTGGTCATCTGGCCCGACTTTGAGGCGTGTACACTTGCCACTCAGAGCTCTCCCTCTATGGCGCCTGATCCGGGCACACTGAGGGAATATCTCTCATTAAAGGATGCAGACGTCGAGCGTGCTGCATGTGAGGATGAGATTCATGCCATCCGAGAGCACAGAGTCTACGAGCTAGTCGACCTTCCACCTGGGAGGAAGGCTATTCAGGTCAAGTGAGTCTTTTGCAAGAAAGTGAAGCTAGATAGCTCACCAGAACGCCACAAGGCTCGCTTGGTCATCAAGGGATATTCTCAAAAAAAGGGCATCAATTACATAGACACCTTTGCCCCTGTCCGCCGCATGACCTTAGCTTGCGCTCTGTTCAGTGTCGTGGCTCAGCATGACTGGGAAGTGCACCAGATGGACGTGAATAATGCGTTCCTCCATGGATCCCTGGATGAGGATATTCAAGTGGCCCAGCCACCATGGTTTCAGGACAGTGACAAGGTCTGGCTCTTGCGCAAGTCCTTATGCAACCTCAAGCAGTCTCATTGGTGCTAGAACCAGGAGACTACTGGCACCTTGGTTCATGCGGGATATGTACACAGCAAGGCAAATCCCTCTCTCTGTATTTGACGAATGCCTAAGCAGTTCACCGCCATCTTTGTCTATGTGGACGACCTTCTGATCGCGTCTCCTTCCATGGAGGCCGTGAAGGAGACCAAGGCGGTCCTCAAGACTGCCTATAGGATGAGGGATCTTGGTATTGCAGCGGTGTTTCTTGGCATGGAGATCGTGCAAGACCGCAGACGTGAGACACTTCTATTGCATTAGATCCGGTGCACACGTGTTGTGGGAGAGCGCTTCAGTGATCTCCTTGGTACACTGTCCATGGCCTCTACACCTCTCACACCTGATGGGCAGGATGCCCTGAAAGTGGACGATCCCAAAGAGCTGGGGAGTCTGTGGATGTGACCTTGTACCTTCGCCTCATCCGATCTCTGATGTACCTGGCCATTACCACATGCCCCGACATCGCTTTTTTCGTCAACCTCCTTGAATAGTTCTCGTAGGCTCCACGTGCTAGAGCCCTTCATGCGACTGTGCGAGTGGTACGGTACGTGGTCTCCACACCGTACCTCGGACTCTTCTTTCGTTGGCAGTTTTCAGTGGTTCTTGACGGCTACACCGACAACGACTTGGCCTGGAGTCCAGATGGACGCAGTCGCACCGGTCAGGTGTTCCTACTCGGTGTCACGGCTAGATCCTAGCATAGCGGGAAGCAGGGTTGCATTGCACATAAGTTGTTGGAGGTAGAGTATGTTGCTCTGGGTGTAGGATCTTTTGAGGCAGTGTGGCTGTAACGCCTGTTCCTTCAGTTGGGTCAGTTTGTGCCCGCTATTGTGCTTTGTTGTGAAAACCAGAATGCTCTCACGATCGCGGAGAACTCTGGTATACTTCTTGCTCACACAAAGCATATTACGGTTGAGCATCACTTCGTGCTTGATCTGGTGGAGCGACACGTGATCTCCATCATACGGGTCGGCACTGACATGCAACGTGCTCATTTCTTGACGAAGGCACTGGCGTGCTGGAAGTTTCAGGTGGCCATTCGTTCTGTTGGGCTTCGCCCCTTGCCTGAGAGTGGTTCAGTGCTTGGTGTTTTTGTGCCTTTTTCATGACTGTTTGTGCACTCGTTGTCGCACTCAATTCAGTGTTGCACGTGTCTGGACATGCGTACCATTGGGTCATGGAGGAGTGTTGTGATTTGTGGCGTTCCCGTCAAACTGTAGAGTTTGCTATGACCACTCTGCCATGTCCATGCCCGTGCAGATCCCTGATGCGGACCCAGGTTGTACTGGTGCATTGTCTGGTGGTGGACTACCAGCTTGGAGCTGGAGCTGACTGACGAACTTCCAAGAGTCTTGGACAATGTCTCGGACCTTCTACAGATTTTTTGCAGCACATAATAGTTCATCGGTGGACTGGCCGTAGGCCCGACTTGCATGTTTTGCATTGTATGTCCACCGTTTGATGCTGGATGCATGCATGTGACCAGTTTTAGCGCTTGGCTTGTAATTCTGCATGTCTAGGTTTAGATGTCGTAGCGTTCTGAATTGTTTACGATGAGTTACGGCCAAAACAATTTTTTTTGGCCGGGTTTAGAATAGATCTTGAACTTCTGCACGCGACACCCGCCGTGTGCCGCGGCAGGTGCTTATGCCATGGACCTGTCACTTTTCATTCCTCTCTGCAAATTCTACTGAAGTATTATGAAACTTTGTCTTGTGTCTCCTAGCTAGACCCTTGCCGTTGTGTGTACGGCTCGTGACTGTCGTCACCGTCTGACAAGGCACTGGCGCCTAGTCAGTAGCTGAGTTGCTAGGAAGCTTCCACGCATCTTCTCGAAAAGAAGCGACGGAAGCATAGAAACAAGCTATGCAGAAATAATCTGACACAGAGCACACATGTTGAAGTTATGTATTGTTTCTTGGCCACTCACATCTCTTTTACCCCTTGTTGTAGGCAGCTATGGTTGCTGGAACACGCAAGCAAGCAAGTTGAGGGAGCGACACCATGGATCGGCTGGGGCAACCTCACGTTACGGGTAGTGAAAGAGGAACAAGTGACTGATTAAGCAGTGAGTGAAGTGCTAAACGCTGGTTGACCGGTCCACCCACGCGAGTCTTTTGACGTGGGGCCCGAACGCCAACCAGGGATTGAACCCGGCTCTGAAGCGAGCGAGCTCAAAGTGGTTTCTCACACACTGGCATAAGCCGGACGTGTGGTCCCGAGGGATCAGTAACCCGGCTCACTAAGCTAGAAGCATGCAAGTGTGTAAGAACTCAACCACACTGCAGGTGTATATGGTGCATGCACTCCTACAACTATGTGCCCCATTTTATAATGTAATAGTATGCAACATCACAGCAATAAAGCTCTCCATAAGGTTAGCGTTGGTGTTGTGGCCACCACTTGGTAACTTGATGGTGTTTCCACAACTCAGTGTTGACCTGACCACCCCAAACCGCGACACATCGATGTCCACCGCAGGACATCGATGTGGTCCGACCCCACATCGGCCACCCCGGAACCTCGGACGCATTGGGTTGAGGGAGGGGGGGTTTATGGTCACCCGAGCCACCTCTGCCACTCTCATGGGTATTTTTCGGGGGCGGGTGACATCCGACTTCACATCCAAGCGCTCTCAATATTGGCGCAAAAGCACTTGGCTGGCAAAAACAGTGCCGCCTGCGGCATCATCTGACAGCCTGTCAACGTTTTGTTTTCATCGGCCCGGTGATTGGTCGCCGTTGCCAGGTCAGCAGTCCGGGGATTAGGGTCCCTCCTGATATCTAGTTTCGGTGTTTCGAAGTCGACGCACGAAATTCGGCATTTCAGAGTCAAAGTAGAACACCAACAGATCGTTCAAAGCTGAGACAAAACGCAGACCGTCGATAAATCAAAGATTCTAAGATGGACAGCTGTCGAACCCACAAAGTATTTGTCAATAGTTTACGGGAAAAAAATCAAATGCAAACCCCCTTCATACCCGTCTACATAAACTTCACATCACGTACTGGGTTTGCAGGTCGACGAAAGGCTTGTGTATGCATTCAAGCTCATGGATTACAAATGGATTATAAACCATCTAAGAATGCATCAAACCCTCTTTGACACCGTTATCCATACAATGAAACAGGCGGCATGTGATGAATCAGATGTGGGCCACGAACAAGGTCAGGGTTATCTCGACCGCCGTCCCTGATTGGTCTGCGAAGAAACCAATCAGGGACGGCAGCTTCAGCCAGTTTGCGTGCTTGTGTCGAGCCCGACTACCGCACATCGGTGCGGCATCGATGTGGTCCGTGGTGCAGATGCCGCTATGATAGGGTCACCCCAGAACCCCGGGTCAACACTGCCACAACTGTTTTCTCCATGTAGTGTCACATCTTTGCACCAAAGAGCATTAATCCAGATTAATCACCTGCAGTGATGATGATGTGTGTGTGTATGTGTGTGTGTGTGTGTGTGTGTGTGTGTGTGTGTGTGTGTGTGTGTGTGTGTGTGTGTGCGTGTGCGTGTGTGTGTGTGCGTAGAGTCAAGAGATCACTTGCGTGTGTCATAACCACAACTAACACCCCCCCATGACCCAGAGACAAACAATCCACAGATACACAAGACGAGGAGCAGGACAGCAAAATGAGCAGAAATCATGTCGACCAGGTGCATCATGCAAATGCAACATTCCAACAGCATGCAGAGCCACCTTGAACATGCCGCTGCCGAGAGCTTTGGTAAGAAAGTATGCACGCTGCTGACGAGTATCAACCCAGACAACCTGAACTTCTCCAGCAGCAATGCGATCGTGGAAAAAATGATGCTCAATTTTGATGTGCTTTGTGTGAGAATGATACATGCCATCGTGCTCGGCAATTTCCTTTGCACTTTGGTTGTCACAATGCAAAGTGATGCGACGGATGGGGACACACATCTATTGTAGCAAGCGGGACA
>SZWC01007035.1:48230-75948 GCA_023375785.1 Penium margaritaceum
GAGAGAGAGAGAGAGAGAGAGAGAGAGAGAGAGAGAAGGACCTCAGCCTCACAGCTACTCATGCCCTCACCATACCATCAGGGTAGGTGTCTCAGGCCTCTTGACTCACAAAAGAGAGAGAAGGAGATGTGAAGGAGGAGATAGGGGGGAACAGAGAGGGAGGGGATCGGAGAGAGCACTCATCCTCACATTCACTTACTGATCCTCACGCAACCATCAGGGTTGGTGTCTCAGATCCTTTCACAAGACAAAACTCAAAGTCCTGAAACCACTCTTGCCCTCACCATGCCAGCAGGGCAGGTGTCTCAGCCCAACTCTCACGAAGTAAAAATGACAGTAGGCCTTCCCCTCCCATTTTTGCATCGTGGGAGCGTCAGGGGAGATGAAGACCCATGTTTTGACAGAGACAAGCATGTTGCTTGGAGTCCAGGGATTTAGTGAGAATGTCAGCCACCTGTTTCTGGGTGGGAACATACTCCATGATGACTTCACCCTCAGCCACGGCATCCCGGACGTAATGGTATTCGCGTTTGACATGTTTGGTCCTGTCATGAAGAACAGGATCCTCGGATGATGCAATAGCTCCTTGGTTGTCGCAGAGAATTGGGGTGGGATGCAGTTGTTCAAAGCCCAATTCACCCAGAAACATGCGAAGCCAGACTGCTTCGCGCGTGCATTCTGATTCAGAGATGTACTCTGCTTCAGTGGAGGACAACGCGACTACAGATTGCTTTTTGGACCGCCAGCTGACTGGTCCACCATTGATGATGAATGTATACCCAGAGGTGGATTTGCTTGTGGTCTGATCACCTGAGAGGTCTGCATCACAGTAACCAATTAGAAGTGGCCCTTCTGTTTTCCTGTAACGAATGGCCATGGTGGAGGTGCTGCGGAGGTATCGGATGCAGCGCTTGGCTGCCACAATGTGNTTGTTCAAAGCCCAATTCACCCAAGAACATGCGAAGCCAGACTGCTTCGCGCGTGCATTCTGATTCAGAGATGTACTCTGCTTCAGTGGAGGACAACGCGACTACAGATTGCTTTTTGGACCGCCAGCTGACTGGTCCACCATTGATGATGAATGTATACCCAGAGGTGGATTTGCTTGTGGTCTGATCACCTGAGAGGTCTGCATCACAGTAACCAATTAGAAGTGGCCCTTCTGTTTTCCTGTAACGAATGGCCATGGTGGAGGTGCTGCAGAGGTCTCGGATGCAGCGCTTGGCTGCCACAATATGGTCTTTGGTGGGAGCCTTGCAGCCTTGACTGAGGATACCGACAGCATAGGAGAGATCGGGACGGGTGCCAACTGAAGCGTACATCAAGGATCCTACCATGCTGGGGAATGCCTTGGCATCAGCAGGTGCAGCAGCCATGTCCGGCGTGTATGGTTTGGTGAGTCCATGATGAGGAACCAGAGGAGTTGAGATGATAGCAGAGTTGCCTAGTCCAAAATTTTCAGCCACCCGTTGAGCATATGAACCCTGGTTGATATGGACAGTGTGTTGTTGATCATCTTGTTGTACTTGTATCCCCAAGTAGTAGGTGAGTGGTCCCATGTCTGTCATCTCAAAGTTTGTGGACAGTTGTTTCTTGAAGGACAGAATGTTGGGGAGAGAGCTCCCAAAAACAATCAGGTCGTCCACATACAAGATGACACCCAGTGCGGAATTGTTGTTAATCTTGATGTAGACTGAGTGATCAGAATGGAGAAGTGTCAAATCCTGAGCTGAGAAGAAATCATGAATCCTCTTGTTCCATTGTCTTGGTGCCTGTTTAAGTCCATAGAGAGATTTGTGGAGTAGGCATACAAGGTCTTCTTTCTGCAGAGCATTGATGTCAGTGGCAGGTTCAAGCTGATGGGACATGACAGTGAGTGTGGTGTTGGATAGTGTGCCACTGTTGGACAGTTGCTCATCAAATTCCACTGATCTGCTTCGGAAAATGCTTTTGGTAGCTGGGTCCCATAGTCTGTAGGCATTGCCCCCATCCTCAAATCCCATGCGGAGGCATTTGCGGTTGTGGGCCTCAAGCTTGGTGCGTTCATCGGCGGGTATCCAGGCATAGGCTGTGCACCCAAATATCCTTATATATCCAAACGCTGGTCTATGACCAGTCCATGCTTGAAATGGAGTGGTGCACCCAGCAGGAAGTTTCTTGTACGGGAGCCTGTTGGTAAGGTATGCTGCTGTGGAGATGGCTTCAGCCCAGAAGAGGGTTGGCAGGTTTGCAGTGTGTAGCATTGTGCGA
Source organism: Penium margaritaceum (assembly GCA_023375785.1). NCBI lineage: Eukaryota > Viridiplantae > Streptophyta > Zygnematophyceae > Desmidiales > Peniaceae > Penium > Penium margaritaceum. The sequence continues at coordinate 50,481 of SZWC01007035.1, forward strand.
GCGCGTTCAACTAGAGTCCTGTTCATCCTCTCAGCCTTACCATTTTGTTCTGGAGTCTTTGGAACAGTTGTCTGGTGGATAATACCCTTGAGAGCGTAGAACTGCTTCACGGTGTAGTTGAAAAATTCACCACCATTGTCAGTCTTGATCTTCTTCACTGTGAGATCTGTTTGATTCTCAATCATTCGAACCCATGTCTGAATGATGTCAGGAGCTTCAGACTTGTACCGAAGGAAGTGGACCCAGACCATGTGAGTACAGTCATCAATGATGACCAGAAAATACTGCTTCCCTGAATGTGAAGGTTCCTTGATACAACACAGGTCCATGTGAAGAAGTTCCATTTTCTTGGTAATAGCAACAGTTGGGTAGGTGTTGAAAGGGTGCTTGTGTTGTTTCCCTGCCAAGCAGTCTGCACATGGAGGTCTGGAATTGTCAGAAGTCAGATTTGATGGGAGATCATGGGCTCCTTGCTGAGAAGACATTTTTGCAATGGAGCTGTAGTTGAGGTTCGTTAGTCGTTTGTGCCAGAGTTCAGCTGATGTGAGGACGTTTGTCTTGTTGGTTTGATATGGAGCTGATGGGACATGAGGCCCAGTGTCTTCACTTGCAGCAAAGGCCATCTCTGGTACACCACTTGGAGCAGTTGCTGGTTGTGTATTCAGAATTGTTAGCTTGCCCTCCCTGCGAGCTACTCCTGCAATCTGATTTGTTGGAGACATGATCTTGAATGTCTTTTCAGTGTAAAAAATTACACGTAGTCATTTATCATTCAGTCTGGATACTGAGAGTAAGTTTGCAGCCAAGCCGGGTACATAGAGGAAATTTTCAGAGATTCTTGCGACAGTCTTTCCCTCAAGTTCAATCCCCACTCTGATGGTTCCAAACCCAAAGGCAGGTGTTGTTCGTCCATCTCCAACACGGACTGGTCTTGGCGGGTGCAGCTCTTTGTAATCCACATACCATTCCTTGTTGCAGGTCATGTGTTTGGTGCACCATGAATCAATGATCCACGCCACAACTCCTGCCATTAGTAGGAACGCACTGTGGATGGAGAAAAACGCCATTTCATCCATGATGCATTTGCTGTTTGCACTGGTTGAAGGTGTGATTGTTGGTTCTGTGCCAGTACATGAGTAGTTGATGGGTGTAGACTCAGTTGGAGCTGGAAAACCAGCTTCTTCCAATGCATTTTGTTGTTGTTCCATCATGATTTCCTGCATCTGTGCTTGTTCCATCTGCATGAGAGTGAGGTCAGGGTTAACATCTGTAGAGTCAGAGGAAGTGTGGGTGGATGTGTCAGGTGCTGGAGGTTGGATGGCGGAGAGTATTTCAGCCACTAGTGGTGACGCTTGGCTTTGTACTTCTTCTGAAACGTGTGCCTTCTGATAACCATGGTTGGATTTTGGCTTCTTCAGGGGGCAATATCGGTTGATGTGTCCCTTCTGATGGCAATCCCAGCAGATTGCATTTGCATCTGTCAAGAGAGGGTTCTTGGCCATGTCTTCCAATCCTGCTGGGAGAGGCATTGCTTGGTCTGGTAAAGTGCCTGCCGTTGTTGTAGGGTAGGTCTTGATGATTGTTGGGAAGGTTTCCTTGACCATGTCTCCTGTTACCATAGGTCTCAAAATTCTTGAACCATTGAGATCCTGGGTTTTGACACATGTTGTAGAGTGCAACATCTCCTCCTCCAGCTTTGCAAACATTTTCCTCAACAATCATGAGGGCTTCGCATGCTTTATCAAGTGTCAGAACATCCGTGTTGGTCGTCCTTGTTGCAGCAGCAGTTGCTACAGCGATAGCATTAGCAGTGGCTTCCTGATCAGCTGCTCCATTCTGCACCATTGTAGCAAGGGCTCCCATGCCTGCTTTCAACGCATTGATTTCATCTTGAAAAGGTCTTGACTGCTCCTTGAGTTCAGTCATTCTGTCAACTGTATCTTTGAGTCTGGGAGGTAGACCACAAAACAATGTTAGTACCATGGTCCTCTCTGAAATAGGTTCACCAATTGCCTTGATCCGGTTCCCAAGAGTCTTGAGNTGGTCGTCCTTGTTGCAGCAGCAGTTGCTGCAGCGATAGCATTAGCAGTGGCTTCCTGATCAGCTGCTCCATTCTGCACCATTGTAGCAAGGGCTCCCATGCCTGCTTTCAACGCATTGATTTCATCTTGAAAAGGTCTTGACTGCTCCTTGAGTTCAGTCATTCTGTCAACTGTATCTTTGAGTCTGGGAGGTAGACCACAAAACAATGTTAGTACCATGGTCCTCTCTGAAATAGGTTCACCAATTGCCTTGATCCTGTTCCCAAGAGTCTTGAGGTGTGCAATATGATCTTTAAGTTTTGTCTCCATCTCCATCTTCAGGCCATGAAACTCTGTCAGAAGGTTGGCAAGCTCAGTTTCTGTTGTTTTGTTGTAGCGGTCATACAGAGCTTTCCAGGCCACTCGTGGGTAGAGGTCAGGGTTGTTGTCTCTGATGAGAAACTTGAGTCTGCCGTTCAGTTGCATGGCAATGAGAGAAAAGTCTTGATCACATCATCGTTGCCCGTGCAATCTTTTCTCAGCTGTTGCTGTGGGATCAAGTGTCTCTCTTGCAGGATCTGACACCACTCCCTATAGTCCCTTGTTGAGATACAGCAGTTGCATGTTAAACACAAAGGTGTGGTATTCATCCCCATCGAATGGGGAAATCTTGAAGTTTCCATCTTGAACTGTGGCCATGGTTTCCACAAATAATGATTCTGATTTGTCACTGTTGTTCTGATGTCATGAGATGTCAATCTGCACTGAAGAGATTTCAACTGGTACTGTTGAAGCTTGAAATACGCAGCCCTGCTCTGATACCAAATGTAAAAAAATGCAAACCCAGGAATATCTTCTGCTTTCATGCAACAACAGATATTCACAGCTTAGAGCATCCAAGTAGTGCAGTGTAGAAGACCAGCTCCACCTATCTCACTCTTTCATCCCTCTTCCAGACATTCACTCAGTAGAAATGCACTGAGAGTCCCTGTCGTCCTCTCTCTGCTCCAGTCCGGACATCAATGGACGGTGTGGATCGATCAAGTCTATCGATCTGCCACATCATTGATCGATGGTCCACATCCTCATCATTTGCCCTCGTCGCTCGCTGATCAGACCTCCGAAGCCACTGCCTTGATTTGCACAATTAGTACTGGAATAAGTAGCCCACGTTCCGATGATAGCAGCATCGAGCTGCGGCCGGGCTAGGGTAAGTGGGACACCCAAGCGGGTCAGTCCATAATCTCTCACCGGACCCCGCTCCCATAGGAATAGACAGAAAAGGATAGGTAGAAGGTTAGGAGAGAAGCTGGCCACCTCTCTCCTAGCCTTCTTGCCTTCTTCTCTTTTTTTTACTTCTCATAAGGCTTCCCATTCAGTCGTCCAAAACGTGTGATCATCGCGTGCAAGAATTTGTTCCAGTTGGTTGGTGGCGTCAGCATGTCTTGCCATTGTGGGTTGATCTACTCCAAGGGTAGAAGGCCTGCAGTTGGCAATGTGGGATGGGCGCCGCTTGCCGTTGATGAAGCCCCTCCAGTCTCATGCGTTCGTTGGATGGCCTTAAGATCACACCACCAACTGAGCATCATGCCACACAAACGCACTCCCGCGAGGTCAATTTGCTTTTGATCATCCTTGACCCCAGCAGCAGCGAAGTACACCTCCACACTCGTCTGCCACATCCGAACCGTCGGTCCTTTGGAATTTTGCCGGATTGAACGGTTTTGGTGCGGCTGGAAAAATTTTGGGTTTGTTTGAGACTTGGGTGTTTCTCTCGACGGGCACAGCTTCTCTTGCGCTTGCATTGGAAAGAGCCTCCATCGCAATGTTGAGTTGTTAGAGCAGATGGTTGTCGATACCCTTGAGCGCAGAGATACGGTTCACCAGTTCCTCGTCCATCCACGCCTGTCGTCCGGTGCCACCTGTCGTTCCTACTGTTGTCGTCAACGCTATCGGCAGGGGCAGCTGGTTTACCGGCGTTGGATCCGTGACCAGGTTGGTCGTTGAAGTCGTAGGGGATGTTCCAGCTGCCGCATAGCCTGCCACAACAGTGTTTGTTGCCGCTTCAGGATTTGTCTGCATAGGCACAATCTGCTCCTCCATTGCCGAAGTCATCGCCGAATGTCCATTGCTGGTTGTCAGATGCGCTCGCTTGCTCCATATCGTCGTCGCAAAGTCTGCAAAGTCTTGACGTACGAGATGCGCTGACGGCTTGTGCGAGGTAGTCCTTCGCATGGGTAAAGTAGTTAAATGCCTCTCCAGCACCGTTGCGATCTGATACCAAGTGTTATGCCGAACATAGCATATATGGTGAACAAGTAGAAGTTGCGAGGCAGAAGACGTTTTAGAATTTTGGACACTTGAGCAGTATAAAATGAGTGGTAAGTGTGCTTCAATGAAAAGTATCAAAACAATTGAACACACACACACACACACACACACACACACACACACACACACACACACACACACATATGTATATATGTACATATATATATATATACATATACATATATATGTATATATATGTACAAGTGTCGAGTTACGAATGAGGCATAGTCGGGATCGTTGGGTCGATTGTCGAGCGATGCGTGTGGAGTCACCTTGTGAGTCATCGAATTTGAGATGCTCCGTCGAGAAGTCGGGGGGTGGGGGTTCGTGGATTGACGGTGAAGATGCGAGATACTTCTTTATAAATTGAGATATGTCTTGATGCCTCAAGAAGACAACCGAAAGGTCATGAATCTTCTGTTGTAGATTCTCGTAAGTGGTCAAAGTTTTCAGAAAATGTGAAAAGGTTCACCGGAGGGTGGGGGCAGTTGGCCGAACTGTCCTCGACCGTCGGGGTGAAAATCGAGGTCTCAACACGTGATGGGCTATTTGTGTAATGACAGAAATTCCCACTCGAAAGATTCGAGACTCATGTGTTATGTACCAGACGTACACGAGTCCCTAGCCTTTTTGAGTGGGAATTTTTGTTATTGCACAAACAGCCCATCGTGTCGCGAGACCGCGATACTCACTCCGATGGTCAAGGGCAAACCGGCCAACTGGCCTCACCTCCAGTGAATCTTCCCAAACCTTCTAAGAACGTCAACTACTCTCGTGAACCTACAACAGAAGTATCACAACCTTTCCGTTGTCTTATTGATGCACCGAGACAAATCTGGATTTATAAAGATGCATCTCATATCTTCATCGTTGATTCTCCAAGCCCCCCAATTTCTTGGCGGACCTCCTCAAATCTGGCCACTCACAAAGCGACACCACGCGCATCGCTCAACAATCAACCCAACGACCCCGACTATGTCTCATTCGTAACTTGACACTTGTATACATATGTTCGATCATTTAGACACTTGTCATCGAAGTACACTTACCGCCAATCATAAATTTCTCAAGTGTCCCAAACTCTAAATCGTGTTCTGCCTCGCAGCTTCTACCTGCTCACCATCTACGCTCCGTTTGGCATAGCACTTGCTGTTTAAGCGCAGCGGTACTGGAGAGGCATCTGACTACTTTACCTATCCGGAGGACTACCTCGCACAAGTCGTCTTCACATCTCGCACAAGCCGTCTGCGTATCTCGCACGTCAAGACTCTGCAGACTTTGCGACTACGATGTTAGGCAAGCGAGCGCAACTGACGACCAGTAGCGGGTCTTCGTTGACAACTTCGGCGATGGAGGAGCAGAACGTGCCTAAGCACGCGAACCCTCAAGTGGCAACAAAAACTGACATGGAGGACTATGCGGCAGCTAGACCAACCCCTACGGCTTCTCCGACCAATCCAGTTGCGGAGCCACTAGCGGTAAACCAGCCGCCCCTACCAACAGCCTCAATGACGCTAGCAGGGAAGACAAGTGGTAATGGACGACAGGCACGGATCAACGGGGAATTGGCAAACTGGATCTCTGCGCTCGAGGTGACCAACAGCCATCTGCTCCAACAACTCAACATCGTGATGGAAGCTCTTTGCAACGCAAGCGCACATGAAGCGGTGCTTGCCGAGAGAAATTCTCAGATTTCGAACAAACCCAAAATTTGTCCAGGTCCTCCATGAATTTGATCCTGCAGATTCAAAAGGGACCAATGGTTTGGATGCGGCTGATGAGTTTGGAGGTATACTTCACCGCTGCTGGGGTTAACGACCATCAAAAGCAAATTGACCTCGTGGCCGCGCTTTTGCGTGGCACGTCGCTAAGTTGGTGCTCCAATCTGAAGACCATCCAATGGCAACAGGAGACCGGCAAAGCATCATCAATGGCCAAGAGCGATCGTCTCATATCACCGACCCCAGGCGTTCTACCCTCGGACCATATCAACCCATAGTGCCAAGACTTGCTGAAGCCACCAACCGACTTGAACGTATTCTTACGCATGATGCTTGCAAGTTTTGGATGGCTGAACAAGAAGCCTGACGCACGGTATGAACTCCTGCATCTCCGTTAGCAGTCCAACATGGCTGAGTATACGCGGAGATTTCACGAGATCATCACTGGAGCAGACACAGCCACCGACAAACTCTGTTTTCTCTACAAGAATGAACTCAAGCAAGATATCCGGTGAGCAATTGCCATTTTTGGCATGCAAAATGACTTGTCGCGGATGATAGCAACAGTGTAAAGGATCGACAGCGCCGACTGTAACACTCGGATCCATGAATCCTACGGCTGGCAACCTCCCAACCACAGTTACCGTGGAAATGGAAAAGGCCAGTCGACAAACTCCTCGACTCCGATGGAAGTGCACACCGTCGACGAGAGAGATACGCGCACCTGCTACAACAGTGAAAAAGTCGGGCACATTGCCTGCACCTGTCGGAGTAAGCAGCAGGCCAAAAACAGCGGTAAGTCGTAGACAAAAGAGTCAGGAAATGGCAAAAGGGCGAGAGTGAAAGGCGCAACTCTTGTGCGCATGGAGCGATCTACGCCAAACCATCACCAATTTGAAGAACCCACATCGCCGCACACGGTTTCTAAGATCACAAAGTTTGAGGAGGGGTACGAGGACGACCAACCGACGATACTGCTAAAAGTTTAGTCTCAAGGATGCCGAAGTCGCAAAACAGTGCCAGCATTATTGGATGGAGGAGCTTCACACGGCTTCGTAAGCAATGACATGGTCCGCAAGCTCGGTTTACAGACCAAATCAGCGGTTTTTTAAGGGAAAACCGTCAACAGAAGATTGAAGATATGGAGACTCCAAGAACCACTACAAATGCTCATAGGAGATCTACGGGTTGTAACGGTCTGGAGGTCCTTTCCAATGAGTGATCACAAAATCATCTTCGGATGAGATTTCCTCTGTCGGCAGAATTTGCAGGTCGACTAGAAAAGCATCAACGTCTACGTGGAAATCAGTGACTCCAAACAATAGCTTTTGTGTGTGGAACGGAAGCCGACAGTAGAAGCAGAAGAGACAGAAGCAGCAGATGAAGTCACGATTCTCTAAACACGACAACCTGTGTAGCCGATAGTGCTCAACGTGGCCAAGTACAGTATAGGACGAGGAACTCGTGCATGGCTCATACATCTTGAGCCAATGGAAGAAGAGGAAGTGGTAGCAGCTGACTCATCAGCGGCCTCAGCAACCTCATCGGCATCCACAAGATTTACAATGATACCCAAAGATTTTGTAGCACTCATCTAGGATTTTCCGAACATCTTCCTTGACAAACTCCCAGAAACCTTACCTCCTCAACGAGACATCAACCATCACATGGAACTGAATCTAGGCATCAGACCTACAGTTTTAGGGGCCTATCGGATGGGCCATCATGTGCTGAACAAGATGAAAAAGAAAATTGACGAGATGCTCTATGAAGGGTTCATCCGCCCATCCACGTCACCATACTTTGCAGTAGTACTGCTTGTAAAAAAGAAAACTGGTGAGATGCGGATGTGCGTAGACTATTGGACATTTAACAATACTACCATCAAGAGCCGCTATCCTCTTACCCAAGCTGACGAGCGTTTCGACCAACTTCGAGGAGCTCAATTTTTCAGCAGAATTGACTTGCGCAATAGTTATCACCAAACATGTATCGCAAACGCTGACATCGAGAAGACGGCGTTCCAAACCCACTATGGGCATTTCAAGTTCACAATAATGCCTTTTGGATTTACAAATGCCCTAGCGATGCTGATGGTGGCAATGAACAAATTTTTCCTCCCATACCTCAAAAATTTTGACGTGGTATAACTCAACAACATTTTGGTGTACAGCCGCACCCTCGAGGAGCACGATGGGCATCTTCGAAAAGTTCTTGAAGTTTTACAAAGAGATAAAGTTTTTGGAAAACTCTCAAAGTGTGACTTTAGTTGTCGTTCGATCGAGATTTTTGGTCACGTCATCAACGGTGAACGGATCACCATGTATTAAAAAAAAGCGGCGGCAGTCACTGATTGGCCAAAGCCGACCAACGTTCAAGAAAATCAAATTTTCCTCGGCCTCTGCAATTACTAGCGGTGCTTTGTATAGGATTACCCCTGAGTGTCAGCGCCTCTTTCGGACTTCACCTGAAAAAAAAATGAGTGGCAATAGGGAGACAGTAAAGAAGAAGTGTTCACCTCTTTGCAGAACGCTCTGACCTCGACGCGAGCCCTACAATTAGCCAATCTAGAGGTCAACTATGTCATTGCTACAGACGCGTTTGATTGAGCCATCAGCGGAGTCCTCCTACAAAATCATGGCAACGGCGAGCAACCTCATGGTCGTTGACGGGTTTTCCAAAATTTCCCACTTCATCCTGAAGAAAATCACCATCACCATAGAAGGAACAGCATGGTTGTTTCTAAACAACATTATGCGGCTACATAGCATACAGACAACCATAAGGAGAAAAAAACACGGTCGATTCACCATCCATTTTTGGCTTGAACTGATGACTTCCTATGGCAGCAGAATTAAACATTCAACGGTGTTTCATCCTCAAACCAATGGTCAAGCAGAGCGGACAAATCAGACACTCGAACAACTTGTCCAAACACTACGCAAACCTCACGGGACGGGTTGGGTACTAACACTCCCAACCGCCACAATTGCATTTGTTTTGGCAGTTTCCACCACAATAGGTAAAAATCCGTTTGAAGTGGGGTATGGAAAACTTCCCGCCACACCAGCCGGACTACAAAGTGGAAGCAACATTCCCACAGTCAACGTTCAACGCTGAGACTTCTCCACCATGTGGGAGAAAACACGGCAATCCCTTGCAAAGAAACGAGCAGTGATGAAACAAAGAGCTGGCCGACATCGCAATGACAATGTATTTGCCACTGACGACAAAATCTCCTCAGCTCGGCCAACATCAAGCTCAGCGGACTCGACTATTCAAATCTTAAACCCCGATGGTTGGGGACGTTTGAGATCAAGCGCATGCAAATCCCCGTGGTTGCACGACTCAAACTCCCCAGAACGATGCAAGTTCATCAAGTGTTCCATGTGAACACACTCAAGCACTACCGAGACCCGGGAGAGAACTTCCTCGACAGGGATTTCCCTCCCCCTCCTCCAGTCCAAGTCGATGTGGACACACAGTACATCATCGAGGACATACTCGGCCATCGACAACAAGGCAAAATGACACGTCTTGTCAAGTGGCACGGCTATGATACGGCGCACAATTGATGGGAATCCTACGACAACGTACAAGATGTCGATCACCTAATCGATGGTTGTTACCGTCGTCACTAGGCTACTTCTATATGCGCATCGGTGTTGTTGTGTGTGTCGCACACAGCTTACCATTACCCCTTGGCTCATGTCCATCCACGTGCAGATCCCTAACATGGCAATGGAGGCAAAAGGCAGGTGGCTGGACGGGTGCCCAGAGGACATGTATCATAGCTAGATCCTTGTTGTGGAACAACACATAGGCATGGAGCTTATCAAGACGTAGATCTTGCCGAATTGGCCTGTGAAGTTCAGACGGCTTGTCCTTGTGACGTGTCTTCAGGGAGTTATGCCCAAAATTGTGCTTCTGCCAGTGTTTTGGTCTGCAAGAATATTGTGCACCTGTGCGCACCGTGTGGGTGTGCACCAGCTAGGCCTAAGACTCTATGTAGTCTGCCCAGGGCTCACTTGCTCTCTCTCTGCACATTTTCTGCAGCCAGACGCGTTGATGCATTGTGCTAGTCAAACCCTTGCAGTTGATATTTGCCCTACTGCCCAACACATGCTTGCATGCATTCTGTCATGGTATAAGAGTAGCGAGGCGTCCCTCACTGAGCTGCACAGAAGAGACATAGCAGTGGCAGCAGCAGTGAGAGTCACAGCTAAAGTAACGGTCCTCGGATGACCCACCAACCCACGGTGACCCGCCACAGCAGACTTCAGAAGTGGAGACACCCTTGCATTGCAACCGCATCACCACGCCACCACCACGGGGCAGCCAAGGGTTTGCCAACCCTCTCCAGCACCAGTTGAGGCATTTTATGTTTAGAAGGAGTCTGTGAAGGGTCCTACAAGCTTCACTTGGGTCGTACATACCACCCCCCCTCTCCCAGACGTGGGAAAGTGAAATTGCCCAATTCGACCACCGTTTTTGGCGTGTAAGAGGTTGTTAGAAAGATCTTGCAAAATCCTATCCATTGTTTCCACTCTCATCTCATTTGATGCCCTATAGGCTCCACGAAATGAGACAAAGCTCTCAAATGTAGATTTTTTTCTGGATTTTGGGCTGAAAAGAGAACGGCAACCACTACCATTGGGCATTTTTGCCTTTCCTGAAGGGTTTTTTACACTAAACCACTACCATTGCATTCAACACCCTTTGGCGCTTAATCGCTCCAAATTTTGCACCATCATTGTAGGTGATGACATCAGCACCAACACTTCGCCAAGTTTTTGGCTCAAACATCATTTGTTACCAGCGTTCCAAATCTTCCAAAAACTCCAACGGTTTGTGAATATGACAACATTAGCGTTGGCACCCATTCTGAGCAGCAACGCCAAGCTGTCATGTTGAAGCAAACCCAGTGCCAGCACCGCCACCAACAGAGCTGCCAAGGACAGCTCTGTCAGCAGCCAGCGCCGGCCACTGCCAATGTCACCACAGTAGCGACAGTAGCAGTAGCAACAACACCTGTAGCAGTAGCCGCAACTACAGCAGTAGCAATAATAGCAGAAGCAGCTGCAACAGCAGCAGCACCAGCAGTAGTGATAGCGGCAGTAGCAGCAGCATCTACAAGAGCAACAGCACTAACAGCAGCAGTGGCCTCCCAGTCCGACAACCTTGGTGCGTTAGGTGCACGTGTTGGCTGACCTGTAGGACAAAAGCCGCCAGACGCTGACGAAGCAGGTCATTGAGCTACAGTACCTGATCAAGGGCTTACTTTCCTAGAAACAGCGACAGTCATCCGACCTGAGTGAGGACCACCTCACTTCCAACAGCCCTGCTGACCAGGAAGCTGAGGCCCTCTCTCACTCTAGGGATGAGGGAAAGGAGGAGTTGTTGCGTGCACGCCTCCTGTACCTGGAGGCAAGCCGCAGAGCGCGTGAGGTAAATGCCACCCTCCAGGGTATGGGCTCCAGGGACAACCTCGGCCTAGGCCCGGCTCGCTGTCCCCTGAGCTTTGAGGAGCTTGCTCTGCGGGCTCGTCTAGGCATGGGGGTTGCCTCCTTAGTTCCTGGCCCCATATTGCCTCCGGCTGTTGCCTTGCCGACGGTCGAGCCACCCAAGTGGTTTGAGTCGGACCCACTCGTCTTTCGGGCTGGGGCCGACTACAAATCTTGGGAGCCAAGCTTTTGCATGTGGGCCTTGAGAGAGGGGATCCTGGCAAACTACTTCACCCTCTAGTAGGCATTTGACTCCGCCCAGACGTAGATAGTAGTCCGCACCGCCTACGGCCTGATCAAGACCGCCCGAGCCTACACCAAGGACTTCAGCCACTTCCTTGGCAACCCACTGACCGGCAAAGAGCTGACCCTTGCACCAGAGGGGCGCTAGCCATCACCCTCTTCAAGGGAGCAACCTTGGCCTTGACGTCTGAGCACCTCGCTGCCTTGAACTCCCTCTGCTAGACTCCTCAAGAGTCCACACCGGACTACTGGTGCCGAGTGATCCAAGTGCATGAGGACCTAGAAGTCGGTGCCCCTTTGCAATACGCAACCCTCCAGGTCATTCTCTACGGCATCCATCCCGAGTACGTGTGCGTCTTCATCGGCTTTGACCAGTCTTTGCTCTGCGACATGGGGAGCGACTGGACGCTGCTACACTGGGAAAATCTTCAGTTCTTTGAGGTCGTAGGCGTGAACATAGCGCACTGCGCCTACTATAGCACCGCTTCAATAGCAGTTGCCGCCACATCCTCCTCCCTGCCACCAACAGTGACCACGACACAAGCTCAGGGGTGAAAGGGCCGCAAGTCGTCCGCCGATGGCAACAACAGCGGCGGGACCAACGTGAACACTAGCGCAACCAGCGTCAGCCATAATAGCAATAGTGGCAGTAGCAGCAACAGTAGTGGCAGGAGCGGCTCCGGGAGCACTGGGGGTCGCCGGATCCTATGCTTCAATTGTGACGATAACCATCGCTACCTTGACTGCATTCGCTTGACGGGCCTCCCACTGGACTGGGCAAAGACCACGCACGGACTGAAGCACGCCCACAAGGCGCGCATGCGCCAGACATCCGGCGCACATGCGCCAGACATCCAGCGCGGCCGCCCACTCGACCGCCACTACCGCAGCCACCCCAGAGCAGCCCACAGCCACAATGACCACCCCAACCGACCCTCGCGACCAGGTGCTCGCCAAGCGGGACAGGACATTTGCCGAGTTGCACCAACTTCTTGCCCTACGCTCATCTCAGGGAGGTGTGAGTGGGTTGACTCAGCCGGGGGGTCCTACAGCTTGTGGAATGTCTGTCTTGTTGCGTGATGATGCTTGTGGTGGTGCCCTTTTACAGTTGTGTACGCATGCCGGTCCTGATGATGTGTCTTGGTTGCACGCTTCCCATGTGCACTCCGACGTTTGCCTTGCCGCGTCGCCCACCCATCGCTCTGATGGCGTGCCCTGTTCCGTCGTCGAGTGCCATGTTACCCCCTATACGCGCGTCACGGATGCCACCTGGGTCGTTGAATCTGGTGCCACCTATCACATGACGTGTCGTCGTGACTCCTTCATCATCCTGCATCCCGTTGGTGCCATTCGCTTTGTCCGCACTGCAGCAAGCCATGAGGTCTCTGTCCAGGGTGTTGGGGTTGTGCAGTTCACAGGGCCAGCTGGTCCTGTGCACATCTTTGAGGTCCTCTTTGTCCCTCAACTCAACCTGCTGTCTGTCTATGCTTGCACCAAGATGGGCCTGGGTGTCACACACACAGCTCCCAATGCTCGCATCTTTGTGCGTGACATCGAGGAGACCGTCCTCAGTGGGACGGTCATTGATGATCTCTACCACATCTCCGGGTCGCCTGCCAGTGCCCCCCCTCCTCCCTCTCCCACTACATGTGTGTTCATGGCTGGTGCTCTATCCCCTGAGCACCACCACCTCTTCCATCGCTGCCTCTGTCATGAGCACCTAGGGGTTGTTGACAGGTTGATCCGCACTCAGCCTGCTCTTGGTCTTGATGCGGAATCCTTCGAGGCGCCACCCACGACCCACCGGCTGTCCTATTCGGGGGGCAAAATGCCCCGGTCCACCTACCCTGATTCAGTCTCTAGGGCTCGTCGGCCCCTGGAGCTCGTCCACTCCGACCTCATGGGTCCATTCCCTGTCAAGTTTTGAGCGGACCGCATCTACTACATTCTGACGCTGAGTGATGACTTAATGTGCCTGCACTGGGCTTACAATCTACGTCAGAAGAGCGTCGTTGTCATCGCTATCCGCGTTTGGCTGGTCACGGCCAAACACCAGGCCCACTACATGCTTCAAATATTTTGCTCTGACCATGGCGGCAAGTACCTCGGCGACATGGCGCTCTACTTCACCGAGCTAGGTGTCTTCCACAAACTCTCTGCTCCCGCCACTCCCTAGTAGAAATGAGTCTCAGAACGCTAGAATTGCACCATTGACGATGTGTTCCATGCCATGCGCGCCGACAGGGCCATGCCTGAGACCTTTGCCTTCGAGGGGATGGTGTACATGACCTGGGTTTAGAACCGCATCCCACACGGCCCCTCCCAGGCCATGGCACACCCTATGAGCTATGCTGTGGCCATCGTGCCAATCTCTGCCCGGCATGTGTCTGGGGCTCTTGCGCCTACGTCTGGTTCATGCCGAAGCAGCAAGGGAGTAAGCTCTCTCCGCGGGGCTGCATTTGCATCTTTGTCGGTTGGGAACCTCAGCATTGTCGCATCATGGAGTCATGCGACGCTGTCCCTTTCAAGCATCTCACATTCTGCAACCTTGCTCTCATCCACACTCTCCGCGCTGCTCATGCCCCTGGGTGTACCAATGCTCGTCATGAGGAGGAGGTGCCTGTTTTGGTTGGCCTAGTGCCCCCGGCCAGTGCGATCACTCTATTATTGGCACCCTAGGGGTTGTTTCCGAGGGCTGTGCCCGTCGACGCCTCCAGCCCTGTCCCATCTATGGCTCGCCCTGCCGCCCTTGCCTCTGTGTTGTGGCCCGCTTCTAATTCCGCATCCGAGTCTGTGTCTGCATCTGAGGCCTTGCCTGATCGTGAGACCGCGTCCGCATCTGGCTCTAAGCCATCCCCATCCATGGCCACTGACGCATCCACGTCTGGCACGAATCCATCCCAGGCCGCTAAGTCCACACAATCCTCTACTAACACTCCGTCTGTGTAGCCCACGTCTACATCTGAGTGGACGGCAACCCTACTCCTATCCCATATGACCCTTTTTTTTGTTTTTAAGATGCTCCAGGCAGAAAATCCCTCCCACTGGGCTCCCTTCCGGAAGCTGTTACCTACACGTAGGCACCCGGCGGGTGCCTCTGCCCTGCTCTGACCGTCGACAACAGTCTCTAGGGCAGGCGCCTGGCCCCTTGCCCTACCTTGTCGGCCACCAGTACTAACGCAGGCAGGTGGCCTTTACCTTGCCCCAAGCGCAACGTTGTTAGCGGAGACCCTTGCAGGAAGGCCATCGACCTGAGTGCTCGTGGCCTCATGGAGGTTCACCCTGGTTGCGCCACTAGCATGACAATGCTTGTCCACAAACACGACCTCACTCGTGATGCTGCTGAGTCCATGGTCATGATGGATCCTCCCTCTATAGCATATTCCCTTGGAATGCGCATTGTGCCACCGTCGTCTCCCGACCCCACCACTCTGCCTGAGGCCTTGTCAGCCCCAGACGTTGAGCACTGGCGGGTTGCTTGCCACGATGAGCTCGACGCCAATTGTGAGCATGGAATCTTTGAGTTGGTGGAATTGCCGAAGAACTGTAAGGCCGTCAAGACCAAGTGGGTTCTCCGAAAGAAGCTCAAACTAGACGGCACGATGGAGCGCTTAAAGCCTGCCTGACGGCAAAGGGGTTCTCCCAGGTTGTTGGTGTGGACTAAACCGATAACTTTGTCCCTGTTGGCTGGATGACGACGGTGCTGACGTTGCTGAGCTAGGTGGCACATCACGATTGGGAGCTCCATCACATGGATGTCAACAACGGGTTTCTAAATGGGGACCTTGATGAGGACATTTACATAGTCCAGCCACCCAGCTTTGAGGATGGCACCAGTCGCGTGTATCGGTAACGGAAGCCTTTATACAACTTAAAGCGGTCACCTCGCTACTGGAACCAGGAGATCACCGGCATGTTGAGACGCATTGGGTACGATCAGAGTGACACTCACCCATCCGTGTTCCTCTCGCAGTCCCCAGTGCCGCTCACTACCATCCTCGTGGACAATCTTCTGATCACCTCGCCTAACCTCAAAGCAGTGAACGCCGCCCAGGCCGTTCTCTCCTCGGCCTACCAGGTGAAAGACCTTGGAGAGGCCTCTATCTTTCTGGGGATGGAGATTGTGCGCAAGCATGTCTTTCGCACGCTCAGCATCCATCAGGCATTCTATGCAGAGGCTGTGGGGGTACGCTTCATTGACCTCCTCGTTGCCAACACACTACATCCATGCCCATGACCGGTAAAGGGCAGGCCGCCCTAAAGGTGGACGACCCAGCTGACCTCAGGGAGCCGTCGACGTGACCCTGTACCTACAAGTCATTGGCTCGCTCATGTACTTGGCCACCACGACACGGCCCGACATTGCCTTCACTATCAACCGGCTCGCCCAGTTCTCGCAGGCTTTGCGACAGTGAACACTGGAGGCAGACGTCCCATGTGGGCGCTACATCTTATCCACCGCGCGCTTTAGTGTGTGCTTCCACGAGCATGTGTCCCTCGTGCTCGACCGGTATGCAAAGAGTGACTTGGCGTGGAGTCCAGATGGCAACAACCGCAACGGCTACATCTTCATCATTGGGGGCACTGCGGTGTCCTAGCACACACGAAAGCAAGGCTGCATTGCACGCAGCATTGCGGAGACAGAGTATATTGCTCTGGGCATTGGTACAACTAAGTGCGTCAGGCTTGTCAGTCTACTGCGTAAATTGCGTCAGTCCATTTCCCCCGTGGTGCTTTGGTGTGACAACATGAGAGCGGAGGCCATCGCCAAAAACCCAGGTGTATTCCATGCACGCACAAAGCACATCCGCATCAAGCATCACTTCATGCGTGACATGGTTGACTGTGGTAAGATCCGAGTCATCCATGTGGGCACCGACAGGCTGAAGGTCGACATTCTGACCAAGAATCTTGGTCGTTTGAAGTTTCATGCAGCCACTCATTCCGTGGGACGCTACCCCGTTCCCGTTGTAGGTTGACTCTTCATGTGATTGGAAACATGTCAGGGCGTACTGGCCCATGCAAAAACGAACATGATCCTGTGTGTGAGTGCGATACAACACGGCACAAATTTAGCTAAGTCCGGAACGCTGAATAAAAAAAAGGGAGGGAATACAAATGAGCCCCTAGCAAGCTTAAGTAGGGGCGCCGGCAGCTAGCCGCACTTGGCCCCATCACCCCCGCAGAGCCCAAACGAGTCAGCGGGGAGAACACACTGCGTACCGGAACACACTGGTATCATACATGACAATAATGGTGGTCTACTTAAGGCACCGGAACAGCTCTCTGAGTGCACAGGTCGCGACCACCGAGAAAATAGGAGCAGTGCCAAAAAATCTCATAATCAACGAACAGACATCACACATGACTTTCTGAACATCGGAAGCGGTAGTAAAGCCACCAGGTCTCCTTGTCGCACCGGTACAATCCACCGGGTGCGCGGGTCTCAACCCACCGAGAAAAATCTCCTAGCTCCTGACATCCCCACAGGGCTGCCGGAACGCATCGACCGCGTCTCGTCGGTGCTATCGTAGGTGCTGGAGAGGTCTCGCTACAGTCCCGAGGCCCGTCGTGTCATCATGCCCTCCTCTACCATATACCGCCAACGTGGGTATATGGATAATGCATCAGCGTCAGTCGTGACGGGTGGAAGCCACACAAACCAACACTCCCCCTGGCTCACATAACCGTCCACACGAGAACATATGAACAAAGGCATGGAACAACAACGTATGCCAAACCACAATCTGCACCTGTCAACCACACACACACTCATCTGATACCCATCTAAGGTCTCCCTGGAAAGTGGCACATCCCACTAAGTGCCTGGGTCTTGACCATGAGAGGAGTGATCCACACGCACACAAACCACTGTAATGTACATCATACACATGTCAGACGACAATATGGACTCCTCGTGACAATGGCGGTACCAGTGCCCGGGTCTCGACCACTATGAGCAATCCAACAGGTGTCTATGTGTCGACCACAATAGCATCATCAATCAACACATAACATCATAGATGGTCTCCTCATAACACGGGTGTACCTCACCACGTGTCCGCGTCACGACCACTATGAGCAAACCAGCTGGTATGCACATGCCACACATAGTATGGCCACACAAGAAGACACACAACCCCATGGTCTCCTCGTGACACTGGTGCAACCGAGAAAGTGTCCGGTCTCAACTAACACAGTGTGGCTATAGTATGCTCATATCAGAGTATGGACCCCTCGCCATGAATCTCCCATAGCGTCGCGTCAGGTCGAAGTCCACACAACTCTCCCCTTGGGCAGATGAACCTGGTGGCGATGTCCTCAACGGTGATGCTGATGTCGTAGCTGAACACATCCCGGACGATGAATCATGTGGTCTCTCTGTCATAAAGAGATAGCAGCCCCTGTCATGTACGAGTCAGCTCCCTCCCTCAAAGATGAAGTAGTGTCTCCGGCTATGACTCCTCATGTCGCAGCTGCATCACCTAGGATGTACCACTCCTTGTGTGACTGCCAAGGGTCACAACTCACAGTCTCTCCTGTCTACGCTCTACTGCAATGCATCTATGTATGGCGTAGGAAAGGGAATGGGAGAGCAGCACGCAAGCGTGGATGAAGTGGCCGAGCTGGCCTCCAATGCGGGATTGGGCACCCTGAGGCACAAGGGTGTACGGCTAGAGGAGGAGGGCTAAAGCGACAAACCGAATCACCACTCATGGACAAAGGTGTCGATGAAGTAGCTGAGTTGGATGGATGAAGGTGTGTGATGGCAGCAGCAGAAAGAAGAGCAATGACAGAGTCGACAAGAAAAACGATGGCAGAAATTAGAGGCATGCTCAACTCTCCTGTGGTAGTGTCTCCAGCCGACGTCATTCTTGGAGCAGATACAAGATCCTCCCCGAGTGTGGGTGTGATAAATGCTGGTGGCGTAAAGCTCCTACCAATAGTAGTGATGCTCCCCTTCTCTGATGATCGCTCACGCGCTTCCATCACCTCCCGCCGCAGCATCACTACACGCTCCTGTAGGTCAACGTAATCTGCCTCGGACATGTGGAGGTGGCCCATGTCTGCCTCGCGTAGGATAAACAGTGCCTCACTGGATTCCGCACATGCAGACTACAGAACTCGTGAGTATAGCTCCATCTACATCTCTGCTGCTGAAGATGATGGAGCCGCTATTGATGCATCCACATCTGGATCAACCAAACTCGTAATGTGCTGAGACACTGGAACATCGGATGTAGCTGCAGGTGTCCTATCCACACCACAGCTCCTGTGTGTCATACGAGGAATAAGCGGTCGCACGTTGAGGGAGAAGGAGAAAGAGAACTCGTCAGAGTCCGTGGAGCATGTGGAAATGTCGTCCGTGTAGGTACTTCCACTCTCAGCGTCGATGTGATCAGCAGGGTCACCAACAGGTGAACACGAAGGGGCAAAACTCAGCTCCTACTGACGAAGTTACTCCATCTCCGTGTAGGGATCTGCTCCACTATCCTCAACTGCCGCCGCACTCGACATAGGTGTGCAGGACTCTAACTCGACAATGCCCGTCAGGGCAACCAGCAAGCGTAGCTGGCACTCAGGCACCATCCCGCCGGGAAGGCCGGTTGCTGCCACGTGCTCAATAATGGAGTGAGGACCACCATGTGACTCCGTCATGTGTGTCGGTGCTCCGTCGTGTGTACGAGAACCCGGAGACTCTAGGAACATGGACGATTCCTCACGCTGAAGCTGGTCCTCAGGTAGCGCAGATGAGACGGTGGAGTCTGGTGTTTTGTTGCAGCATATGTCCTAGCGACATCTCGCAGAACTGCTGCTCTCGAGAATGCCTCAACCTCCAAAAGACTAGCCAGCCGACACTGCTCATGCACGGCGACAGCTGTCGGGCTGGTGTGAGTCCCGTGCGCCAACGCCCTCGGAAATCAGTATGGGACATCTTGATCCGCACGATACCTCTGTGCCACAGCCAAGTCGCTACCGATTGGAGTCGCGAGTGGCACCGCCAAGGCACGCGGGACCTGCATACCTGATGTAACTTCCTGCTGCTATAACATCCAACTGCTGCCCCAGCGTAGATGTTGACCTCGATGACATGCACGTTCTAAGTACTCCAACATCTGCCAGACTAGTGTGAGTCTGCTGTACACTCTCCCCCAAAAGTCCAGTAGATGCATCCCAATCCATATGGGACTCTTGTGCCACCCCTGGGCCTCCACTGGTGGGAGCCGCGAGCAGCACCGTCCAAGGACACCATGCCTCCGCTCCCCCTGATGTCACCTGCTGCTGTGGAAGATCTAGATCCAGCCCGGACGATGATAGGCAAGTCTCCACCATGAACGACATGTCGAGATCAGACTCCACACCATGTGCTGTCACCGTATCATCTGAGTCTGCCTGAGCGGACGCTCGAGCACCACGACCTGGCACGACTGCAGATCCTGTTGCTACGGTCACAACAAGCAATACGTGGTGACCACACTCCCCCTCGACAGGTACCGCAACGGAAGCCGAGGAGGTGGAGGGTGTATCAAAATCGACGCGAGTACGGCATGCGAAGCGCTGACGTCGACACCGCGGGGATACACAACTGGAACGACTGTATGAAGGCATGTCATCGCGAGGTGGCGTTGTGGTCACAGGAGAGTGGAGTATCAAGAGGATGCTGGCAGTCTGGGAGAGACCGACAGGTGAAGTTGAAGGGACACCATCAAATGAGGAAGAACGAGAGGATGAAGGAGATGTGTGTGAAGAATAGTATCGTGGTGTACCCTGAACAACCTAAGTATCCACGGCTACTTAGTGCAAAGAGACTTCCAAGGGAGGTGTGTGCTTTGGATCGCCACAACACCAAGGGAGCAGAATTTTGGCAGAATACAGATTGTGGAAACTGGGAAAAGCTGGGAATAATGAATGGTTTGTAATTTTGGTGAGATTACATCAGATTTGTATNGATGTGTGTGAAGAATAGTATCGTGGTGTACCCTGAACAACCTAAGTATCCACGGCTACTTAGTGCAAAGAGACTTCCAAGGGAGGTGTGTGCTTTGGATCGCCACAACACCAAGGGAGCAGAATTTTGGCAGAATACAGATTGTGGAAACTGGGAAAAGCTGGGAATAATGAATGGTTTGTAATTTTGGTGAGATTACATCAGATTTGTATAGCCTGTTATCTAAGCTTTCCAGCGCATCCAAGCACGCCCAAAACGAAGCGGTATAGCCCCTGCTACGGCCGTCGAAGTAACCCTTGGTGGAGCCGCCCACCATGCCTTGCACGTTAGGCAATAGGAGGCGCTTCGACGATGACCCGTCGGAGCGCATTTCCTTGCCCATAAGTCAAGGAGAGATTCACCCTGGTCAAGGAGGTCCTTATGGTCACTTCATTCGTTCCCCTGGTGCATTTGGAACTCGTTGGAGACGAACTCGGACCACCGCGGTGGGATTATCCCGTCACAAATGACTGAGACCCGGATTCAACCCGCCGACCACCCGAACTTCGGATGTGGCTATCTTTCTTAATTATCAACCAAATCGAGTAACTGAAAGCTCAAACCTGCATGGCGAAATACAACAAGTCAATATCTGCAATCAGATCAGGCATCCAACCACTCTTCAGTGGTCAAACTAGGAAAACGGCAAACGGCATCCATGGCAGGGGCACTTTTAACAATGTGGTCGAAGAGGTCGTTGACGAACTAGTAGCACAAGCACGCTCATTGATGACGAGGTCACAAAGCTGCTGCACCGTCTGCCGCAGGCCGTGGGTCTCGGCGAATATGCTCGCCGGAGGTCCAGCTAGAGGATTTACCAATGCCGGCAGATTCGTATGCTGTGGAGGACGCAGGCTCGGAAGAGGCTGAAGCCAAAGTGGATGCCAACCTCGAGGGCGTGTCCAGCAGTGACGCCAACCATGACGTCTATCACCATAGTAATAGCAGGCAAATGTGCAGGACGCCTACTCAAATTTCTGTGCACTCATCTCGTGCCCTGGACGATAGTTAGGTGCCGAGGGCACCTACTCCCGAGCCGAAGGAAAGGATGAGACCAGCAGGTACTGTCGCTCCTGGAGGTCACGGTGTCAAAGTCAGCAATCGTGACCAGACAGGAGATGCTGCACTACCACCGTAAGCTCGGAGAATGGATTCTCACCAGCTGCGGCTACTAATGCTGCTGCCACTAATAGAGCGAAGACTGCTCCAAGACCAGAAGCGGTGGTGGGTGTACATGTGGCTGCTGCTCCAAGCGGTAGATGACCTAGCCCTCGGAGATGGACAAACTCGAATCCGCTGTCGATCCTCTGGAGTGAACTGCGCAAACCAATCCACGGGCCCTAGGGAGACGCCGGTCCACGATACGTCTCAAAACTGAAATCACCACCGACGACAATCTACTGTCAGCTGGGAAGGAGGGAGTGTAAACGCAGCTGCAACTGCCCATCACTATGTAGTCGTTGCAACTGCGCCCGCCACTGCTAGTGCTGCCAGGAAAGCTGCTACTCCTACGGCAGTAGTAGCTATACATTTTTTTTTCATTATTCTCTTGTCCTGAGGCCCCCTTTTGTGTTTTTCCCTTTCCCCTCACCCTCCATGCTACAGCTGCTGCTGGCTGTTGCCGTTTTTTTTTCCTCTTTTCCACTCACTTTCAGGTGTACCCCTTTTTGTATGTTTTTTTTCATCTACTTGTTTCTCCATTGCCCCTATTTGGGAGCACTAGAGAAGATACAGGGGGGGGGGGCTCACCCCTTGCGCGCACGCTTGCTCGCTCGCTTGCCGGTGCAAGCGGGCGAGGTGGGTGGGGGCGAGGAAGGAAGGGGGGGGCGTTGGCCCCTCCCTCACTGTCGGCCCCCTCCGTCGATCGGCCGACGGGGCCGACAGGTCCGAGGGGACTCACGGGCCCGCCAAGCCCCCCTCCGAGGTGGCCTCGTTGATGGGGCTCGAGGGGGCCCCTCCGAGAGGGAGGGGAGGGGGCCCTCAGAGAAGGGCTGCGAGGCCCTCCTCGCGTCGGCAGCTGCAGCTGCAGTGGGAGGCTGCTTCTGCTACGGTTTCTGCTGCTGCTCTACACAGTAGCTGCAGTTGTTGCAGCTGTTGCGGTGCAGTTGCTACGGTTGCTGCTACTTCTGCTGCTCCTGCTTGCTACTATGCGCCGCTGTTGTTTGCAGCTGCCGCCGCCGCTACTGCTGCTGTGCACCGCCGCTGCTACCACCGGGATTCCTCGTCGCACCAGTCCAATCCATCGGGTGCGCGCGTCTCAACCCACTGAGAAAAATCTCTTAGCTCCCGACAAGCCCACAGGGCTGCCGGAACGCATCGGCCGCGTCTCGCCGGCGCTGTCGTAGGTGCTTGGGAAGTCTCGGTACAGTCCAGAGGCCCATCGTGTCGCCACACCCTCCTCTACCATATACTGCCAACATGGGTATATGGATAATGCATCAGCGTCAGTCGTGACGGGTGGAAGCCACAAAAACCAACAAATGTGCCATCTTGCATGTGCTGTACTTAGTGCCTATAGCGTTCGTGTGTATCCTGTCTTGTACAACGTCAATATCTACATGTGCATGGACGTGTATTGCTCTCCGGTCATGGGGGAGTGTTGTGTGTGTCATACACAGCTTACGGAGACCCCTCGGCTCATGTCCACCCATGTGCAGATCCGTGACACAGCGGGTGGATGGGCGCACAAAAGACATCTATCATTGCTTTATCCTTGATGTGGAAAAACACATAAGCGCATCCCATCAGGACGTAGCTCTTGTCGACGTGGCTTGTCTGGTTTAGACGGCTCGTCGTTTTGATGTGTCTGCAGGGAGTTATGCCCAAAACCGTGTTTCCGCCATTGTTTTGGTCTACTAGAAAATTGTTTACCTGTGCGCGTTGTGTGGGTGTACACAAGCTAGGCCTAAGACCCAATTTAGTCTCCCTGGGGCTAAGTTGCTCTCTCTCTCTCTCTCTCTCTCTCTCTCTCTCTCTGTCTCTCTCTCTGTCTCTCTCTCTGTCTCAAGGGTCTATGCCATACTGCCCAACACTTGCTTGTATGCATTTTGTCAGCCGGGACATCGCGGCTTAAAAGGTGGGAAGTGTTACGTACCAGACGTACACTAGTCCCTAACCTTTCTCAGTGGGCATTTCTGCTATCACACAAAAAGCCCATCGCGTCGCAAGATCGCGATGTTCGCTCAGACTGTCGAGGGCAAACTGGCCAACTGCCCTCACACCGAAGGAATCTTCCCAAACCTTTTGACAGCTTCAACCACTCTCGCGAAGCTAAGAGAGAAGTATTACAACCTTTTGGTGGAATTCCCGACGCACCGAGACAAATGTGGATTCATAAAGATGCATCTCACATGTTGATTGTCGATTCTAGAAGCCCCCCGATTTTCTCGACGGACCTTCTCGAATATGATCACTCACGACGCAACTCCGCACACGTTGCTTGATAATCGACCCAACGACCCCGACTATGTCTCAGTCGTAACTCGACTCAAGTACATATATGTTGGATCATTTCGGAACTTGACATCGAAGTACACTTTTCTTCTAGTTATAAAATGATCAAGTGCCTCAAATTCTACATCATGTTCTGCTTGGAAATTCTACCTGTTCACCATCTACGCTCCTTTCGGGATGACAACTTTTACGACCGCTATGTAACACTGGAGAAAAGTTAGAAACTTGGGGTAGCCGGTGAACGATTTAAAATGGGGTTGAGCTACTGATACGGTTATAAAATGGGGGTTACATAGCGATAATACTCAGAATTAGGGCGTCTCGGAAGATGGTCCGCCAAAAATTGCTTTAGCCGCTTTTAAGGGAGTGTTTTAAGTCGTCGAAATTGCCCCATTTGTCCTCCAAATGTTTACCATTCTGTAAATCGAGCGTTCACGGGCCGGGATCGAGAGTCCACATGACAGCCATGGACGTACGACTACGGTGGTTGTGCAACCAACCCGGTGCCCTGAACTGGACGACGTGCAGCTTTCGTGGACAGCCGAGCGTATGCGGAGGTCACCAAATGAACCCTAATGTGTGACCAAGCTCTTGGGCCTTCATGGGTGACACTCCCTCACACATCATGTTCCCTTGCCAGACCCCCACTCGCAACGCATAGCTGGCGCTCGGGCGTCGGCAGAGGGCGGGGGAGGGGAATGGCGGGCGCAGCAGGGCCGCCGCAACGCGGAGGCAACCGCAGGCACACACACAGGGACAGGGACAAGGAGAAACGCAAGCACAGGGACACCGGCGAGGGCAGGGGCAGGCACAGGGACGAGGAGGGGGGCGAGGCCGGGTTGACGCTCGGGGCGGCGGGCGGTGAGCGCGGCGAGAGGTGCAGCGCGGGGTTCGCAGAGGGCGATGCGGCGCGCGGGAAGCGCGCGCGCGCGCGGGATGAAGCCGCTGGCGCAGGGTTTGGCGGCGGCGGCGGCGGCGGCGGTGACGGCGGCGGTGAGAGGGGCAGTCCGTGGCAGTTCGATCTGGTGGCGGGTTCGTACGAGCGGTTTCTGTTTGGGCTGACCCTCACCGGTGACGGTGGCCTGCTTGCGCGTGCGCGTGTGCTTGTGGCGGCTGTGGGTGGGGAGGAGAAGGGACGCCACAGCGAGGAAGAGCATGGTAAGGAGGAGGAAGAGGAAGGGGGAGAGAACGAAGGCAAGGGAAAGC
>SZWC01007035.1:84208-95703 GCA_023375785.1 Penium margaritaceum
GTGTGGTGTGGTGTGGTGTGGTGTGGTGTGGTGGGGTGGGGTGGGGTGTGGTGCGGCGTGGTGTGGTGGTGCAGGACACAATGCTGGCGACAGGATGCGACGATGGTCGCATACTCTTGTGGGACGTGCGCTCGCCGAAGCAGCCAGCGCTTCCGCTGCCGCAGCAGCCGTCACGAGTGCGTGCGCTGGCAGCAGCCTCTCTCTCGTCGCCGTCTGCTGCGTCAGCGGCCGATTCGCTGCTCGCGTCCGCATGCTCCGACGGCGCCGTCCGCGTGTGGGACCCACGCATGCTCAGCTCTTCCCCGTCGGCAGAGGGCCTTGAGGGGGCGAGGGATGGGGAAGGTGGCGCCTCAGTGCAAGATCTAGAGAGGGGGTCAAACAAAGGGAGACACAGGCAGTTGCAGCAGGGGTGCTTGGCGGAGGTGCAGACGGGCGCTCGGCTCACGTGCCTTGCGCTCACCCCTGCTGCTGCTGCGACTGCTGCCGTACCTGCAACTACCTCTGCTTTGGCCCCTGCTGGTGGTGCTGCCAGTGAAGCCGCACATCGAAGACGCCAAAGAGGCTAGCGTAACACAGTCTAACCATTTTTCGGTGGCTTCGATGGCATGCTCTGTCCCAATGCTCCGTTCGAATGAAATGGTTCATGAGAAGGGTTCAAAAGGTTGTTATGCCCCCTGTTATGTGAATTAATTGAGGAATACCTCAAGGCTGAGGTTCCAGTGAGAGATGCCCCCGGTTCAAAACCTTAGCATCAACATGCAACCAGTCTGTAGATTTTAAGAAGAGTGGCAACTGTCAACTAGAGAAAATGCATGAAAGCCTCCTAATGATATCGCTGCTGACTCGGCGTCACTGCCCGGTTAGACGGTGACCATAGTCACAAGTCGTGCACACAACAGCAAAGGTTTGGTTAGGGGGACACAAGGCAAAGTGTCAGAATGCTTCAACAGCCTTGGCAGAGAGAAATGACAAATGACAGGTCCATGGCATAAGTACCTGTCGCGGCGCACGGCGGGTGTCGCATGCGGCAATGCAAGGTCTGTCCTAAAACCGGCCCAAAACCACTACTTTGGCCGTAACTCAGCATAGACAAGTTAGAACGCTACGCCGTCTGAACCTACACGTGCAGAATCTCAAGTCGGACGCTACGACTGGTCACATGCATGCATCCAGCAACAAACGGTGGACACACAATGCAAAGACATGCAAATCGGGCCCACACCCAGTCCACCGATGAAATCCTACAAGCTGCAGAAAAACTGTAGAAGGTCCCACACAGCATCCAGGACTCTGGGGCGACCGTCGATCAGCTCCCTGCAGGTAGTCCACCACCAGACGACGCCCTAGTGCCATGTGGGTCCGCATTAGGGATGTGCACGAGCATGGACACGGCCGAGTGGTCACAATAAACTGTACAAGTCGACAGGAACGTCACAAATCACAACACTTTCCCATGACCCGGTGGTACGCATGTCCATACACGTGCAGCACCGAGACGAGTGTAACGAGTGCAGAAACAGTCGTGACACAGATATAGACACACCCCGTACTGAACCACTCTCAGGCAAGGGGCGAAGCGCAATGGAAGGAATGGCCACAAGAAACATCCCGCGCGCCAGTGCCTTTGTCAAGAAGTCAGCACGTTGCATGTCAGTGCTGACCCATATGACGGAGATCACGTGTCGCTCCACCAGAACACGCACGAAGCGATGCTCAACCGCAATGTGCTTCGTGCGAGCATGAAAGCCACCAAAGTTCTCTGCAATGGCAAGAGCACTCTGGTTGTCACAACGAAGCACAATGGCGGGCACCGACTGACCCAGCTCAAGGAACAGGCGCGCCAGCCACACTGCCTCTGCAGCCTCAGCACCCAGAGCAACATACTCTGCCTCCGACGAGCTACGTGCAATGCAGCCCTGGTTTCTACTGCGGCAAGACACAGCGGTACCACCAAGCAGGAACACGTAACCGGTGCGACTGCGTCCATCTGGGCTCCAGGCCGAGTCGCTGTCGGTGTAGCCGTCAAGAACCACCGAACACTGCCGGCGAAGGCAGTGTCTGAGGTGCGGCGTGGAAACCACGTACCGCACCACTCGCACAGTCGCCTGGAGGGCTCTAGCACCTGGAGCCTGCAAAAATTGTGCAAGGAGGTTGACGGCAAAAGCGATGTCGGGGCGTGTGGTAGTGGCGAGGCACATCAGAGATCCGATAAGGCGGAGGTACAGGGTCACATCCACTGTCTCTCCTAGCTGTGTGGGATCGTCCACCTTCAAGGCGTCCTGCCCGTCAGGTGTGAGAGGTGTGGAGGCCGTTGGCACTGCGCCAAGGAGGTCACTGAAGCGCTCCCCCACAACGCGTGCGTATCTAGCCTGATGCAACAGAAGCGTCCGGCGTCTGCGGTCTCGAACAATCTCCATGCCAAGAAACAATGCTGCAAGACCAAGGTCCTTCATCCTATAGGCAGTCTGGAGGACCGCCTTGGCCTCCTTCACGGCCTCAAGGGAGGGAGACGCGATCAGGAGGCCGTCCACATAGACCAGGATGGCAGTGAACCGCTCGGGCGTCTGTCAGATGAAAAGAGAGGGATCTGCCTTGCTCTGTACATATCCCGCACGAGTCAGAGTGCCTGTGATCTCCCGGTTCCAGCACCGATGAGACTGTTTGA
Organism: Penium margaritaceum; assembly: GCA_023375785.1. Classification (NCBI taxonomy): domain Eukaryota; kingdom Viridiplantae; phylum Streptophyta; class Zygnematophyceae; order Desmidiales; family Peniaceae; genus Penium; species Penium margaritaceum. Next base: position 86,874 of record SZWC01007035.1, read on the forward strand.
GTCCGTACAAGGACTTGCGCAAGCGCCAGACCTTGTCACCGTCCTCAAAGCCTGGTGGCTGGGCCACGTAAATCTCCTCATCCAGAGAGCCATGGAGGAACGCATTGTTCACATCTGGTGCAGTTCCAAGTCATGTTGAGCCACCACACCAAACAGAGCGCGAGCTGAGGTCATGTGGCCGACAGGGGTAAAGGTGTCTGTGTAATCAACGCCCTTGATGTGAGAGTATCCCTTGACGACCAAGCGAGCCTTGTGGCGTTCCAGTGAGCCATCCGGCTTCACCTTCTTGTGAAAGACCCACTTGACCTGAATCGCCTTCCTCCCAGGTGGAAGGTCGACTAGCTCGTAAACTCCGTGCTCTCCGATGGCACGAAGCTCATCCTCACAGGCGGTACGCCAGGCGTCGGCATCCTCTGACGAGAGGGCATCCCTCAGTGTGCCGGATCAGGCGCCAATGAGGGAGAGCTCTGAGTGGTGAGTGCGCACGCCTCAGCACTAAGCCTGACGACTACAAGGTCAGCTGCTGCATCACAAGCGGCACGAAACTTGCGAGTGACAAGATCGTGCCCTACAGGACACGCTGGATGTACCTCTGTGTGATCTGTATGGACACCGAGGCCGAGGGCCTTTGTGGCGGCATCGCCACTCGCAACGCTGGGAGTAGAGCGCCTGGGTGCGGTGTCCAACACTTGCTGGGCTCCGGAGCCCAACGGTCGAAGACGACCACCGGGCTCACGCGAGTAGCCTGGGCTCGAAGGGCTGACCGCAGGCCGAGAGACAGGCACAACCACATCCGGTGAGGACTGAGGCACGGGGGAAGGTGATGCAGTGGGAGGAGAGGCTGGTGAACGGATGGGAGCCGCAGGACTTGGACTGGCAGCAGGATCGCCCACAGAGAAAGGAGTACCGGTGGATAGAGGGACAACATCATGGGTGTCTGTGGGTCTTGAGGGTGTAGGAGAGGAGACAGGTTGGAACGGACACATCAGCCGGACGAGAAGTGCTCGTAGGCTCAGGCCACCCCATCTGTGGAGAAACCTCACACGTAGAAACGTTTGTGACATACATCGATACAATCAAGGTCAGATCGCGGTAGGTGAGAGACTCAAAGAAGAGAGCGTCGCGGGACTCAACAATGCGAGGACAGGCGGGGTCCCAAAAACGCCAGGCCTTCGACCGCTGGGAGATACCAACGAAGGCACACAAGCGACCCCACGGAGAGACCTTGGACCCCTGTTGACCCTCCGTGTACCACACAGAAGCCACTGAGCCCTAGACACGAGCAAGACGCAGATCGTCACGGTGGCCAAACCAGAGCTCATACGATGTAACGTGGTCCGGAAGAAGACCGTGCGGGAGGCGGTTCCAGACCCACGTCATGTAGGCAAATCCTTCAAAGGCAAAGGATTCCGGGAGACCGCACTCAGACCGCATAGCACGAACCGCATCCTCCATGGTCCGGTTCCAGCCCTCAGAGGCACCATTTTGCTGAGGAGTGGCAGGAGCAGAGACCTGGTGCAAAATCCCGCGCTCGGCAAAGAAACTATCCATGTCGCCAAGAAACTCGCCGTCGAGATCCGAGCGGAAGGTATGCAGCAAGTGGCGAGACTGTCGCTCAGCCATGACTAGCCAAAGACGAACCGCAAGAGCGGCATCACTCTTTTGGCGCAGGCTGTAGACCCACTGCATCCGGGTGAAATCATCGGTCAGGGTCAGGGCATATCGGCCCCGACTGGACAAGGACTCGACAGGGAGAGGACCGAGAAGGTCCGAACGGACCAGCTCGAGGGGGCGAAGGGCTCGAGAACGGGAGGCAGGGTAGGTGCAGCGATGCATCTTACCTTGAGCGCAGAACAGACAATCGGTCTTGTGCGGCTTCTTGAAAGAGGCCGCGTCAAGACCAAGGGCGGACTGTGTCCTAATGAGCTTCTACATAGTGTCAGAGCCCACATGACACAGACGTCGATGCAGCAGACGCTGGTGCTCAGCAGACAGGACACCAGTGAAAAACACACGAGCAAGAGGGGAAGGGGAGCAAGGAGAAGAAGAGATCTGAGGAACACGATACAGATCATCAACAATAGAGGCACGAAGAACAACACTGCGAGTATCAAGAGTAGTCACTGTCGCAGAGTCAGCAGTGTGCTCCACAGATAGTCTCACCAAAGTGTAGGCACACACAGAGAGCAAGCTGAGCTCAAGGTCAAGCACAAAAAGCACGTCGGAGAGATACAAGGGGCCAGACGGACCATCGAATCACACAACCCCAACACCCTAGACTAGCAAGGACTGACCAGAGCCTGTGCGAACGGAACGAACCGACGCCAGAGGACCGAGGACAACAAAGTCACTACAACGACATGCATGTGGTGAGTGGCACCAAAATTGATGATCCAAGTGCCACCTGAATCACAACTTGAGGACGTCACGGTGCAACGGGCAATGGAACACCCGGCTGCAGACGGACGCTCGGCAACAAAGGAGGGAGAACGACGAAGGGCGTACAGGTGAGACTCAGAAATCCAATCTCTACTATCAGGCCCATCATCATCACATGCCAGCTGTGCTTCCCCACACGAGTCATCATGAGAGAAAAGAACAGATGAACAAACAGTTTGTGAACCACCCGGCTGTGACGACACACTCACACCTCCCTGAGAGCGAAGCGCCAGGAGCTGATGGATCTCATTGATGGTGCGGTCACGGGGGTCCGAGTCTCCGCCGCTCGCCGGTGGAGAGCGGGAACTGCTGTGGTCGTGGTTACCGTGCGACCAGTGGCTGTGCTGCTCGATGCAGACCACTATGCGTGTGCAGCCTGAAGACCGCGAGTAATCTGCGCCCAGTCGAGCGGCTGATGGCACTCAGTGTAGCGATGAGCACCTCCACAGTTGTAGCAGTGAACCGTGTGTCCACTGCTACCGCCTGATGAGTGTTGTTGCAGTGACTGCTGCTGCGGTGACTGCTGCTGGCCCGAGCCAGGCTTCTTTCTGCTCTTCTTCCCTTGTGCTGCTAGTGCCACACCCTACGTCTGAGTCGGGGTAGCTTGGGTGCAAGGGGAAGAGGAGGGCGTGCCAGAGGATGGACAAGTGAACTGCGAGAGAGGCGTTGGTGGTGACGCGATGACCGGTGCAGCAAGTGAACTCTCCTGGTGGGCGACGACTCCCTCACGAGCGGATGTCACCTGGAGGAAAAGCTGATGCGCCCAAGGAAGAAGCTTTAAGGGAGGTGGAGGAAGGCTCGGGCGTGGCATCGCTGTACCTCGTCGACATGCTCAAGACGGACTCCGGTCATGAGCGTGCGAAGCGCCCACAGTTGTGTCCCTCCTGCGGTCCCAATGCACGTGTAGATGCGCATGGTGCGCCGCCAGTAAGTAGCTTCGGGCTCGGCAGGTCCCTGATGAAGGGAGTGGAAGGCGCGGATGTGAGCCGCGCGGGTGGCGTGCGTCTCTAAAGCAAGCAGGGACAATGCCAGCTCCTAGCCCCGACTTGGGTCAGCACCCGCGCCTGTGCCGGCCTCTCCAAGGAAGGGGCGAAAGTCCATGACAGTCTCGCGAGGCATGGCGTAAACAAGTCCGCGCATTGCCCGAGCCGCTCTAAGCACCTGAGCACAGTCCGTAACCTGGTACTGACTGTGGTAGTAGGGCCAAACTCCCTCGGAAGTGGCCCAGACCTGAAAAGGGGTCTCCCAACAGTCAAAGTTGTCCTCGCTGACATATCGTGGGGGCGATGTCTCGAAGTCCTTAGGTTGCTGCACCGTAGGGAGAGCAACCACAGGATGGGAAAGACAAGGGATGGGGAAGACATCGGGATGAGGAAAGTCGCTGAGGTAGGTCTCAGGCGAAGATCGGATCGCCGGGAACGGGACACCGGAACGCGTCTGCAATTGGGGAAGACGCTCCTGAAGTACGCGAATCTCCCTCTCGGGAGTGTCATCGTCCATGCCTGGCATATCACCGTCCTCCTCCAAAGGATCAAGAAGTGGCGGGTCCTGTCCTGCCGCTCTCCTCAGTGTAGATGTTGACTGCTGTGCAGAAGGTGTGACAGCGCCGACTCCCCTGGAGGTGTGCTGTGGGGCCGTGGACTGACTCTAAAGAAGACCAGTGAGCGTGCGGATGGCGTCGGTCTGCTGCTGCTGTAGGCGACGTATCTCATGCTGCTGATTCCGCAGGTCCGCAATGGCCTGCGAGCGTGGGCTCATGACCCCGGAGGAGGAGGAAGAAGGATGTGGCGATCCTTTGTCTTTGTCACCGGTCGGAGCCATGTCAGCGCTCAGTATGGGGCCAAACGTAAAAAATGCTCTGAACAAGAAACCGACAGCGTTTTCTGGAGGAGTTGAAACGTTAGAAAAAATTGACATTTTGACCCCAAATCTGCTGACATTGGCAAAGCTGATGATGACGTCAGCGTTTCTTACGCTAGCAAAAAACGCTCTAGCATTTTTTGGCTAGAGTTTTTTTCGCCGGCGGGTTTTTTTTGTGGACGGTCACGGGAACTCCGCGTGACCGGTGGGGGTGACCTCGTCACCCCCTCCTCGCGGCTGCGCAAGGGCTGCGCAGGCCAACGCAGTGCCACGCAGGCCTGCGTAGTGCTACGCAGTTTCGGCGCAGCAGAAATTGCGCAGTAGCTGCAATGCTACTGCTGCGCTGCTGCAATGCTGCTGCTGCGCAGCTACTGCTTCCGCTGCTGCTGCTTCCGCTACTGCTGTTGTGCTGCTATTGATGCTTGCGGCTGCTGATGTTGCCGCTGCTGCGAGCTGTTGCCGCCGATGCGCGCTGTCAGTGCTCGCAGCCGCCGCAAGCTACTGTTGCAAGCTGCTACTCCTTTCTTCTTTTGTGTACAGGCTGGCAGCCAGACACGGCTGCTGCTACCACCCGGTGGTGGTGCTGCTGCTGCTGCTGTTGCAGGAGCTAGTAAATACCGTAGCTCACCCGATGTGGTGGTGGGGACTGAGTGATGATGTCGTTGAAAAAACGGCTGCAACAAGTCCCTGGATACGGCGGCGGCGGTGACTCTCACTGCTGCCGCCGGTGCTGCGTCTTTGCGGCGCAGCTCAGTGAGAGGAGTCTTGCTGCTCTGATACCAAGAGAAAATGCGTGGAAGCTTCCTAGCAGTATTGCCGCTGACTAGGCGTCAGTGCCTTGTCAGACGGTGTCCACAGTCACAAGTCGTGCACACAACGGCAAGGGTTTGGCTAGGGGACACAAGGCAAAGTGTCAGAATGCTTCAATAGCATTTGCAGAGAGAAATGACAAATGACAGGTTCATGGCATAAGTACCTGCCGCGACGCATGGCGGGTGTCGCACGCGGCAATGCAAGGTCTGTCCTAAAACCGGCCCAAAACCATTGTTTTGGTTGTAACTCAGTGTAGACAAGTCAGAACGCTACGCCATCTGAACCTACAAGTGCAAAATCTCAAGCCGGACACTACGACTGGTCACATGCATGCATCCGGCAACAAATGGTGGACACACAATGCAAGGACATGCAAATCGGGCCCACAGCCAGTCCATCGATAAAATCCTACGAGCTGCAGAAAAATTGCAGAAGGTCCCAGACAGCATCCAGGACTCTGGGGCGACTGTCAATCAGCTCCGAGCAGGTAGTCCACCACCAGATGATGCCCCGGTGCCACCTGGGTTCGCATCAGGGATCTGCACGAGCATGGACACGGCCGAGTGGTCAAAGTAAACTGTACAGGTTGACAGGAATGTCACAAATCACAACATAACTGTCGTCACGACCCTCCTTTATCCCCAAGCAAACCCGTATGTGCTAGAAGAGTAGAACATATGGGTGTGCATGGCGGTTCTGGGAGCTGGCTGCGGTTCGACTGCCGGTGGAAGATCCACTGGAGTGAGGAACAAGAATACATCTGGTGTTTTTGCCCTGGAGGACCGCGGAGTTGCTCCGGCAAATGATCTGCCGGATGTGAGTAGTGCAGGTTGTCATTGATGGACTTAGCCAAAATCTTGGCTCAGAGTCCGAAGCTCAATAGTACAATTTGTTACTCGGGGACAGTCAAAATTCCAACTGTAGTCCATGTACATGTTTCGAACCACATCAGTCCCCATCACCAAAATCTATGACAACTCATCAAAACGCACCCCAAAAGCACAGGGGACACCACCACTATGTCTAGGGACATCTGCGCCTCTAGAAAGGCGTTTTAATGGGTCATTGATGTGTGAGGGCTCCTTGGAGGGCGGACACCAAGCACGCCACTAACTGAGCGGCTGGATTGGTGTGCCGTGCTTCGATTAACATAGTGGGAGCTACGGTTAACCGGATTGTATGCAGTTTGGTGCGTTGGAAAGCCCTACAACTTGTCACTTCATGTCCATGGCCGAAAAGCATGCAAAATGCTATTATTCTCTTCGCAAAAAGTGACTGTCTCTCAACTCTGTCCAACTCTTCCAAACATAGCGTGAGGCGACCAGAAAGCTCACGCCTAGATTCAGAAATCTCAAAAAAGAAGCCGTGAACACAGAAGACTAGTCAGGCCATGTTGGAACTTGTTGTTTTTGAGAATCTAGCCATGCGAAGTCCTTCTTGAATTTCTTGCACGTCAGATCAAGCACCACCAGGAGACACTGAGAATAACCAAGAGACCTCTTTAACTCCAGGTGCCTGATACAAGAGTAGTGCTAGCATATGCAAGTGTACCGAGGAACAGTTAGAACTAATCTAGTCTAGATCAACACTATATGCTTGTGCGTGTGCGTTTGTGTGACTGCTGAGGTGTGTGGCGAGCTTCGCTGCCGGTGCTGGTGATCTCCGTAGAACGGAGATCACCAGCGTCGAGCAGGTGAATGCTTGCTCCGGCTGCTCAATTGGACGGCTACGATCTGACCGTCGGATCTTGATAACATTGCACCGTAGATTGGTTGGACGGATATGTGTTGCCGCGTCAAACTCTGTTCTTNTGCTGAGGTGTGTGGCGAGCTTCGCTGCCGGCGCTGGTGATCTCCGTAGAACGGAGATCACCAGCGTCGAGCAGGTGAATGCTTGCTCCGGCTGCTCAATTGGACGGCTACGATCTGACCGTCGGATCTTGATAACATTGCACCGTAGATTGGTTGGACGGATATGTGTTGCCGCGTCAAACCCTGTTCTTTGATCAACCTGTCGTTTGCCCAGAGTTGACTGGCGGTCAATGCCAGCTTGTTCCTGACGACGAGAGGAGGTCGCGTGCCGGTCATCGGTTCGCTTCCGTTGGCGGACCGATGCCCACAAGTGATTTCATCGATCTGACCATCGGTCCGTGTCCACCTGCTCCTGTCAGCCTTATTATTTCTCACAATTTATCTCATGTCCTTCAGTCTATAGACGTGAGTTTGAACCTGGAAAATCCAACAGAACTGCCACCACATAGTTTTATGATAGCGGCTGTAAGGGTTCGGCAACCAAGTAACCGAGGGGTTCGGATACTTGTTCGCTGGCCACCCGCGCTGTGTCGGCCTCACGTCACAACCCGCGCTGCTGACTGCAACCCGTCTCCACCTTGTTTATGCGTGGCATTCAAAATTCGCGCCTTTCAAAATGTGTGCCAAAGTCACTTTCATGGAAATTGGTGTATTGTCGGAGACCTGGTTTCCACGTCCTCCATGCCAAACCCTCGTTGCTAACAACCGAGGTGGGCTTCTAGCAGGAGGTCTAGCGAATCATTGACGGTAGCAACTGTTGTACTACGCTAGGGTAGTACCACGGAATTATTGACGGTAGCGATTGAGGTACTACGCAGTTTGAGTGGTTCTCATCTGAAAGTACGGGTTTGTCTTGCGAGCTCTGGTTTTACCTGTTGGACTACGCTAAATTATGTGGGCAATAGAAAGAGAAGGTTTTTTCTATGGTAGCAAAGTGAGACTCAACTTGCACAGCGGTGCATCACAAACCATCCAGTTTTCTGCGAGTTTTCTTCACAATAACACGTAGTCCGTATCTCCATACCCCAAACAAATTCCACGTCGATAACTAACAAGTGGACCAGCATGCGGTGGACAGGCCTAAAGTAGCTCCGTCTTTAGCAAAATACTTACTTGCATAGTTTGTGATGCAATTTCTTGAGGTTGAATCTTTCATACGTGGATGATTGAAGTTTGATATCTACCAGCAATGCCAGATTTCCCGTCACGTGCTAAAATTTGCACCTGTGGTCGGAATAGGTCTGTGCAGTTTTTGCTAAATACTAGTGTGGGTTTCATTTTTCCAACTTGTCCTACTTTGGCATTTTACCAAACAATATGAAACTGACGCAAATGTTGGTTCGACGCCTGTACGCATCGTTGGCCACTCTGCCATGTTGCCAGCAAAGTAGCTCGCAACGTAAAGCGTGTCAAACCATCAATCTTATGCTGACAACAACCTAATACATCGTCTACTGCCGGCCGCACCGAGAGAATCCAGGTGTTGCCTCCGAGCCGCAGTTTGCGGACGGTTCCTCGCGATGCATTCTCAGTGGGTCCGGGCGGGTTTTTACCCGATACCCGATACCCGATACCCGATACCCGTGTGCCTAACCTTAGCGGCTGTGCATGCTAGTAAGCTGTTGTGTGATCATGATACCCTTGATTGATGTGACTATGCTTCTCAATTGTCTGTGATTTTTCATCTCGTACGTCGTGGAAATGTGTTTTCCTTGCTCAAACGTGTGTGCCAACTGTTCTTCTGTAGGTCATGGAGGAGTATTGTTGATGGGGTGTAAAGCACGCAAGTGGCCTCTTGACTCTTTGCGCACGTGTGCACGCACACGCACGCACACACACACACACACACACACACACACACACACACACACATACACACACACACACACACACACACACACACACAC
>SZWC01007035.1:95976-106678 GCA_023375785.1 Penium margaritaceum
GCACACACACACACGCACACACACACACACACACACACACACACAAACAATCTCTGCAGGTGACTAATTTGAAGTAAAACTCTTGGATGCTGCATCAGCGCATGTCGAGTTTAACATGCTCTGTAAGTATCTCAGCAGAGTGCCAGAGTGATGCCTACAGCATACAGTATGAATGTGTCTAAGGGCACAGTTTAAGTTATCCTCTCAACGTTTCTTGGTTAATTATCATCAAACATGGAGCATTACATGATATGGGGAGGAATGCACCCACATGCATTGGTGGTCGATGTGGTTAAAAAAAATCTCAGTCATGCATGGTTTGTCAAGATTGTTGTTTGGTGATGCGCAGTTGCTGATCCTACGGGAACACAAGGCCAGTTTATTCCTGCGTCGGTGGCACGTTTTTCAACCAGTCTGGTTCGGGGTGGCGTCCGTGCCCCACGTCAATCTCCTCTCATGGGTGGCCCGGTCAACCGGCAACTATGACCTCGCTATCCCGTGACACACACAGTTGTTCCAAAAATCGTGCTAGCCACCTCTATGGCAAGGTTGCTCCATTCCATGGCGACGTGTGTGCAGTCATGCTTTCCACTGCTCACTAGGTGGACGAGCACCTGTCTGGCTGGTTCCCTTGCCAGCGACTACGTCTGGGCCCACCTTCCTTCGTGGGAGATGCCATCTTGCCGGCAGCACCAGTACCTCCTGAGGCAGATCTCCTGCATGTACCAGCAGCCAGGGTGCACGAAAGGTTTGAGATGTATCCCGACCGGAAAACCTTGGTGGAAAACAGTATCACCCTTGATGATGCTTCTGTGGATATGCGAGCCACAATCCTTGGCTACTGGACAGAAGGGCAACGACAGATGGGTCCTGCACCAGTGGAGGACGACAATGATGACACAAGAGATGTGCAAGATGAATGTAAGCTCTCAGCCCCGACAACCCCGAGGTTCAAACATATGCTCCATCTCCACCTGACCGCGGAACAGAAACAAGAAGTGCTACAACTACTTCAACAATCAGCAGATATCTTTGTGTTGAAAAATTGCCCCCTCCGCACGCCCAAGTGTGGCACTGGGAGGTGCCGACGAGCCGCCACAGAGAGGAAAACCCTCACAGTTGAAACTATTGGCTGAAGGATTTCTTCAAACCCAAAATGGATGATTGTGCCTAAAACTAGAAGATTTGTTGAATCCGATGGAGGTTGTTTTCCGGAATCGAACAAGTAACAAGGGAGATATGAGCTTCTATATTTGGGTGTGTGCAGCAGCTCGGGGAGCTGGCCGGGACTCGACTGCCGGTGAAAAATTGACCGAAACGAGCAGCAAAAGTACTTTTGGTGCTTTTTCCCCGGAGGACCGCCGAGTCGCTTGGGCGAATGATGCGCTGGATGTCACTAGTAAATGTGGTTACTCAGGGACTTAGCCAAACAGTTTGTGACTCAGGGACCGTCGAAATTCTGACTACAAGTCCGCGGACAGGTTTCAAACCCTGTCACACCCCATCATCAGACTCTACACAAAAGTGACCGAGGTGCATCAAAACAGTGCAGAGGACTACTCCATCACATGCAAAGGGATCTGCACCTCGGAAGGACGCTTTGCACGGGAAAGAAGGCGCCATGGCATATGCGCACCATGGAGGCATTAGCCGTTTCTGTGGTGGGTAAGATCTGCGTTTTGGGAAGCGTAACTTGGGCTACGCTTGGCCAAAATGCGCACGGTTTGGTACATTGGAGAGCTCATCAATAGCCCCATAAACATTTTGACAATGTCTATGTACCAAAACTAGCGCAAGATGGCGTTAGTCCCTTCGCAAAAATGTCTATTAATTCCTGCTCACATAGCGTGAGGCGACCAGAAAGCTCACGATTCGTTTCAGATTCACCCAAGAAAGAAGAAATGAACCACTAGAGAAGGTCACACGTTGGAACTGCCACCAGGCACAGTTCACAAAACTTTGCTTGTGCCACAATAGACTTGGGGGCCATCAATGCATTCCTTGTTCGTCACTGGCAATGTACCACCAATGAAGCAGAAGATCCGTCACATCCTCTTGGATGAGCAACAGATAATGTCTGATTGTCTACAAGAACTCAAAGACCAACGTGCTGTTATCACCATCACCAGCCCATAGCTTGAAAACCTGGTCACGGTCGGTGAACCAGGTGGCAGAAAGCATTTCTGCATTGTTTCTTACGACCTCAACCATGTCACAAAGGAGGTTGCATACCCCATGCCCCTCATCATTGACATCCACGAGCACTAGCAGGGCCAAACTAGACATCGAGTCCGCCTTTCATGCCATCTCCATGCATCCTGAATCCACCAAAACGGCCTTCATAACCCCTGACGGCCTTTATGCCTTCACCCACATGCCCTTCAGACTGCAGAATGCTAGTGCCACTTTCTAGCGGGTCATGGATGCAGTGCTTGGTCAACTACCCAGTAGCAGTTGCTTCATCGATGATATCATGATTGCCGCACATTCCTTTCCGGAAATTTTATCTTCTCTCCGTTCCGTCTTTGAGGTCCTCCGCACTACCAACCTTAAGCTGAAAGCAACAAAACGTGTCATTGGAGCAGAGAAAATAGAGCTCCTCGGTTATGTCATGAGTAACAAAGGATTAACCATTGACCTAGACAAAATTGCGTCTGTCGTAGAATGGGAAACCCCCACCATGCCAGGACAGGTCATGATTTTCCTTGGATTTGTGTATTTCTATCGCCATTTTTTCCACTATCATTCAAATTGTGCAACCCTTGCAACAACTCACGCATCAAGACGCGAAATTCCACTGGATGGAGGCATGCCAACAAGCATGGAAGGAGATAAAAATCTAACTGGTTCCCACTCCTATGCTCGAGTTTCCCAACTTCAACCTCCCCTTCACGATCACCACAGATTGGTCCCGGGAAGGGTTGGGTGCTGTCCTCTCACAAGAGGCAGAGAAGCTTGTTCAGCAGATCATCACATGTGCCAGTCACGTGCTCAATGATGCAGAAGCCAAGTACCCTCCTGTTAAGGGTGAACAGCTGGATGTCCTTTGGACACTCCAATAATTCTGCAACCACATCAAGCACGGAAAGGCCACTAAAAAAAATGCTAACCACCCAGATTCATGAGGACATCCTGGCCAAGTGGGCCTTTCTGCTCCAAGGTTATAATATCGCCAACCACCATGCGGATCCTCTCAGCCAACTACCCCGCAAAGGCTGGCCATCTTCTGCAGATCCTACAGACCCGTCACCTTCCCCTGATGTCTGCGGAATCAAGTTTGCCTGGGAAGGAGTGGCATGGTACCTCACCTCTGCGGAAATGAACCTGGCCTGCCAACTGCTTTGCCTTGTGGTCACATCAATCCCTGCCTTCACCAAAAGAGAACCCTCTCCTCCGCCTCCTGCACTCCCTCCCAACACATCGGCCCCATGTTTCCTATTGGTTCCGCTTGCATCAACCCCTTCCATCACCAATCCCTTGGGTCCTCCTCCCTCACACATCCACCTCCTCACCCCGAGCATTTCCTAGGATCCTCTTGTGCCCCAACATTCCCGAGTTCCTCTACACTATGGCGACATACCCATCTTGCTATTGTCCCTGGCCGAACTTTCAGGAGTGACTCCAACGGCCATCCTTTGCGTTCGCCGACGTGCGCCCCACCCTGAACTTGAGCCATGCATGGCCCATGACATCTGGCGCATCCTGCAGGAGAACCCCACGGCTGCGGAACGCTTCATGGCTACACTTTACCCCCCTTATTCTGCTACCCAAACACTGCCTCCACCTTTCTCTCCTCCCCATCCAAAGACCCCCAACATCCGGCCCCACGTGCACTCCTTCAATTCTGTGTGTGCTCTCTTCAACCAACCCCTTTTCCCCATCATTCTCATGGGCTATCTCTGCATCCACCCATTGGTTGGGATGACTCTCTGTGACATCTTCTCCGAAACCAACCCCAACCTCGCTCCTTATGGCATCCGCCTGAAATGCACAACCAGCCGTGCCAAGGGTGTCTGCAATCTGTCCGCCCATGTGGATTCCCTCCATGCGGCTGCAGCCGCCGCTTGGGTCAGGCACCCCGCGCGTGACCGCTCCGCGCCCCTGGCCCCAGATGACCTGTCCGTCGCTTGGTGCCATGCATGGACACATGGCCATGAATTTTTTTCCATTGTTGATACTGGCACTACTCACACCACCATCGCCATGTGTACATTCCATGCTCTTGGCCTCACTCCCCGCCTCTGTGCCGCGGACATCCACTTCTCCATCGCGTCCGGGGCATTCGATCAAGCGTCGGGAGGTATCCCTGACTTCCTTCTGCAAGTCGCCAACATCCATGACACCTTTCCGGTCCAGCTCAGCGTGGCGCGCACCAAAAACATCCTATTGCCAATGGATTGGGTTGCGCCACAAGAAGTGTCCATTTTGCTCTGCATCACGGCTGGCACACTGTTGTATTTGTCAACTCCTGATCGCCCCAGCCAATTCAAACATTCTCTCCTCACCGTACCTCTCGCCATGACAGGGTGAGTCCATAAGCCTGCAAGCTCCATGGACGTGGATGCAAGCCCTCACCATGGATGATCTTCACGCGTGGGGGCCATGAAGGAAACCGGGGCATCCCTCAGGGAGGTGATTAGGATCACCAAAAGCCATCTTGGCAGGACCAACTAAGTGTGAGAGGGAGTTGCAGGTTGTACAGAAAGAAATAATGGAAGAAAATACAGGTTTGCAGAAAACGTAAATTTGTGAATCGACTCTTGAGTGAGAAAGAACATAATCACAGCTTTCCAACAAGCCCCTTTACGCCTCATTTTGCCAAGGGAGCACTGAGATACACTCTGTCGAAGTTGACCCTCTAGCACACTCTCCTAGCCTAGCGGGACGGGTGGCAGTCACCTTGTCACGCATGAGAATTATGTCTCACACGACCTGTACGACCAATAACTGTTGACTGCTCCTTCCTTCAAGTCTCCTGGAGGTCTTCCAGCCGGTTTTTCTCCTTGAAGGCCGCTCTCAGCCGTCCTGGCCAATGATTTGGCCGCTCTTTGTACTCAAAGTGCTCAGGTTGTCATTTGAACCCGACCCATGATCTCCAAACTTTGGATCTCCAAACATCTCACTCAAACGGACTTCGAATTGAATTCCGTAAATGATGTTGGAATCTGTAAAACATCCTTTATACAACTATTATGCGGGATAATTTTTATCAAGTAACCTATTTTTGTCACTTTCTGGCACCCTCATATCCATCGTTCTCTCACTTTGCGAACAAAAATCGCACAAGTCCGCACTGTCCCCTGAGCTGCTGAAAGCGGTGCGCTGCCAGTAGCTTGGTCAAGAAGCCTGCTAACATCACGCCTGAAGGATAGAACTTGATCTGCACCACCTGCTTCGCCACGAGCTAATGGATGAAGTGGTCCTGCAGGTCGATGTGCTTTGTGCGGGCGTGAAACTCAGCGTTCTTGGTCAGAACAATGGCGCTCATGTTGTCACAGTAGATTGTAGTTTCTCTGTTCTACTGCTGTCCAAGGCTTGCCAGAATCTCACACAGCCACACGACTTCCTTTACTGCTTTACTCAGGGCGATGTACTCTGATTCGGTGGAGGAGAGGGTGACACTCTCTTCTTTCTTGCTCCTCTAGCTAATTACACCTTCCCCGAGCACAAAAACGAACCCACTGGTCGACCTCCGTGCATCCAGGTCACCCCCCCAATATGTATCACTGTAGCCTATGAGGATGGTGCTGTTGTTTCCATTGAAGGTGAGGCAAGGGCTACTGCTGCTGCTGTCGAGGTAGCGTAGCACGCGCTTGACCGCCTCCCAATGCGGTACGCCCGGATTCACACAAAAATTGCTGAGCACTCCCACAGCTTGGCGGATGTCAGGGCACGTGCCGGCTGCTGCGTAAATGAGGCTCCCAACTGCTGCTTGGTACGGCACTGCTTCCATGCGGCTGCTCATTTGCATGCCATAGGGGGTCCACGTGATGCTCAACTTTTCTCCCACTTCCAGTGGTGGGGCCTTCCATTGCGGCCTTGCGCGCTCCTACCATGTTGAAGCGCTTGGCAATGTCGCTCACGTACGTTCTCTGCAACAACTCAAAAGTCTGCTGTTGCAGGTCGCGCTTGACTTGAAGGCCAAGGCAATAACTGAGCTCTCCCATGTCTTTCATGTCATACCTGACATGAAAAATTGTTGGAGAGGTACTCTCCTCCGCCGTCGGTGCGAAGCACCTTCAACCGCCTGCCACTCTCATTCTGTATAGCACTGATCCATACCTTGAAAGAATCAAAGCACTCATCCTTTCCAGCCAGGAAGGATACCCATGTCTTCCTCGACGTGTCATCAATGAATGTAACAAAGTACATATTGCCAGACAAGGATTGAGATGGTATGGGACCGCACAAATTAGAGTGAACGAGTGAGAGAAGCTCAGCTGCCCCCTTCCCTTCCCCGGAGAAAGGAGCGCGGGCTTGCTTCCCTTCAATGCAGCTCTCACAAGCCGATGCACCAGGCTGCTTCAACCCCTTGAGCTCCATGCCATGGACCATCTGCTGCATGAAGATGATGGTGCCAAAGTCGAGGTGACCAAGCCAGCGATACCTCAGGCTGATGTCGTGTTTTCCCTCCCTTGCTGCCAATGCTGAGTCGGCTTCCTTCTCCAATGCAACCTAGAGGAAGTAAAGGCCGTCCTCCTAGTCCGCTTTTGCAAGCACACGGCCTGTACGGGCAGAGATGGTGCAGTCACCATTCTCAAAGCGAACCTTCATGCCTTTGGAGATGAAAGAAGAAATAGAGAGGAGGTTAGCTGCCAGCCCCGAAACATGGAGCACCCCCTTCACAAGAAGTTCCATGTGCTTACCTTCAATGGAAGCACAAAACACAATCTCATCCTCCCCAACCGCCATTTGCATATGATTGTCTCCCATATTCACCCAACGAACCTCAATGGTAGTGTAGACAACGAACCACTCCCGGCGACACGACATGTGTCGCATGGCTCCTGAGTTGATGATCCAGAGTTAGATGGTGTTTTCGGAGACGTGTAGGACACTGATGGTTGTCACGTATTCACTCCCAATCTGTTGCGTTCACGGAATCGTCGGACTGCTTTCCAGCTCCCACTCTAGCCGCAAGGTCCGCCTTCTTCTTCCAACATTCGCACGCCCAATGGCCCGAATTTGTGCAGTAGTGGCAGTTCCCCTTTTTCTTCCCTCCTTCACCGTTGGTCCTGGTTTGTGCAGCACCATCCCCATGACCAAAGTTGGTGATGAGAGCGACATCCAGTTCGCCTCCATCCTCCTCTCCCTTGCGCCGCTCCTCCTCAAACAGCAGGCTCTCCTCCACATCGACGAGGGAGAGCTTGTTGCCACGTTGGTCCAGGGCAACAATGAGAGGAGTGTAGCTGCTAGGAATGCCAGAGAGGATGGTTGGCATAAGCGCTCACTCCTTAATAGGGTCATCCATCACAGCAAGCTTGTCTGAGAGAGACTTCACCATATTGATGTAGTCAATCATGGATCCGGACTCATCCATCTTCACAGTGTGGAAGTGACGACGCAGCTACATGTTCATAAGGATTGGATTTGAGGCACAACTGGACTCAAGCTTTTTTAAAACCTCCTTTGGCGTGAGGATGCCACGGACGAGGAGTTGCTGCTATTCGGCAAGGTAGTGGTAGATGGTGGTGAGGGCGCGGTCACGCTTCTCGAGGTAGATACGGGTCTCGCAAGGAGAGAGGGAGTCTCTTCTACTGGTTCCTTCTCTTTCTCAACCACTTGAATCCAGAGACCATTCTCCATCAGCACCATCTTCATTTTGTGTCTCTAGTTGAATAAGTTCTTGTCTTTGAACTTGGCAATGCTGACGCCGGCCACCACCGAAACGGATGTTGCCACGATAGTGCAACGTTCACCCCCAAAACGACTCTCTCACACAACAGGGTGCAAGGAATGCCCCAAGGATGAGGCAAAGCCTTGTTCTAGCTCTGAAACCACTGAAGGAAACCGGGGCAGCCCTCAGGGAGGTGTCCAGGCTCACCAATAGTTGCCTAGGCAGGACTAACTACGTGTGATAGGGAGTTGCAGGTTGCACATATAGAAATTACGGAAGCAAACATAGGTTTGTATAGAATGTGAATATCTGAATTTACTCTTGAGTGAGAAAGAAAATAGTCACAGATTTCCATCAAGCTTTTGTATGCCTCATTTTGCCAAGGGAGCACTGAGATCCACTCTGTCAAAGTTGACCCTCTAGCACACTCTCCTAGCCTAGCGTGATGAGTGGCAGTCACCTTGTAAAACGTGAGAATTATGTCTCACACAACCTGCACGGCCAATAACTGTTGACTGCTCCTTCCTTGAAGTCTCATGGAGGTCCTCCAGATGGATTTCCCACTTGAAGGCCGCTCTCAGCCATTCAAGTGCTCAGGTCGTCACTTGAACCTGACCCTTGATCTCCAAACTTTGGAAATCCACATCTCACTCAAATGGACTCGGAATTGATTTCCGTAACTTGCGTCGGAATGTGTAAAACATCCTCTATGCAACTATAATGCCAGATTATTTTTATCGAGTAGACTCTTTTTGTCACTTCTTGACACCCTCATATCCATTAGACCATGCTCTCTGGGGGGGGAAGGGGGGGGGGGGGGGGGGGGGGTTGCCGGCGCCTCCGGCTTCCGGCCTCCGCAAACGCATCCACCACTGAGGATGCCTCTGCCTGAGCTACCGGCAAACAAGTCCACGCAGAACCAACCCATCCCCAAGAAGAGGCCCCAACAACAGTCAGAAGCAGAACAAGTGCACCACTAGCTCTCTCAACCCCCAACTTCCTTCCTCGACCCGGGTTCCCTCCAGGCCCTGCGGCCAGAGGAGTCAGACCCAGCACCTCAGCAGATCCGTAAGTGTGCAGGTCCACCGTTGGTAGATCCGCAAGTATGCAGGTGTTGGAAGAAGTGGAAGCTGATGAGTGATGGCCAGAGAAATTCCTTTGCCCCTCACCAGCTCCTCACTGCCCGGGCCATCTTCGTTCTGAGATGGAAGATATCCAAACAACTCCACAGCGTCCTTCATCCAGCATCTCCGGAGTGGTTCCAGATCCTCCAGAGAAAAGCAGGGACGATACTGAAAACCAAGCCCACAGGCACTGTCTTGCTTGCAGTCTCCTCTGCCGGGACCCTTAAGCTTGTAGAGACAGTACATGTGGTCTCTGAAGGATCTCATTTTTATTTCCTTGTTAGACACATGGATCTCTTTATCACTGCTCCATAGACCAGTTCTGGTGAAACTTCACACTCCTCGGTGTCGGTTGAAATACTCTTTTTCTTGTGGAACAGGGTAGCAGTTCTTGATGGTAATGTCGTTCAACCCTTAGTATTCAACGCACATTCACAGTACCCGGTTTGTGTAGGGTGACCTGGACAGGCCAATAAACCCTTGGCCAAGGGTCTTGTCAAGCTGACATTCCAACTTGGTCAGCTCGTGGTCCCTCATCTGAGATCTTCATTTGAATATCGTTCGTTTGCACAGCTCAGCTCAATCTTGCGGTCAACGCTGCGTTGCGGAGGCAACTCTTGGGGCAGTTATCCGAGAAAAACCCTTCAAACTCTTTGATGAGTTGTGTAAACTCCTTGAATATGTCTGCAAACTTCACTGGTTTGCATTTCAGTGAAGCTTATGAATCTGTTGTGCAAGCTACCACAATCTCGCCCTCTTTGCCAATTCAACTTGCCACCTGCAAGCTCATTGTCACATATGTGTCTACCATGTTGAGCACATTGGTGGTATGCGTCATCCTGTTCTGGCCACTACAAACTTCTTTGTTGCTTACTGTTCTACCACTTCCTCGTCTCCTGAAGGTAATGCTGCGTCGTGGGTCGCTCATTTAGAGGTAAGTGTATACTTCTGCCTCTAATTCTCAAGTAGACGACATCGCTTCGCTCGTCCACTTGCGGATTTTGCTGATCTCGGAAATCTATAAAATGATGATTCTGTGCTCTTTTGGTGATTGAGGTCTCCAGGCTGTTACATCTTGAAGTTCTCCAATGTCAAGTCACAGAGGTTCATGAAGTCCACAAATCTGCAGTCTCCAATTGAAGATTTTTCCCTCAAACACTTCTACTTTGGTCTCCACATCCGATTTTCAAATATTTTGTTTCTAATGAAACTGTGATAGGCCCCTCCTCCAGCATCTCTGATACCATTTTGAAAAATTTGTAACCCCTCCGTTGTACCTATAGGAGTATCGCCGGTTGGTTTTCCTCTTACCCTTGGTCTAAAGTTATGTAGTCTTAGGATCCCTCATCTCTGGTGAGGGATCCTAAGAGAGTGTCGTGAATTGTTTGCTACTGTTCCCCCATCACCAAAGTGTTTTTCAGTTTGTCACTGCTTGTTTCTGGGTTTTCTTACTGCTTTCACAATGTCGACGCGACTTCTGCGATCTTTTAGATGGAAGGCATACATTCAAGACTTTTGCAATTTTCCGTGTAGAAGTTGCATTCTTGTCTGCTCTCCAGCACCGTTGTGCTCTGCTATTGAGTGTTACACCGAGAGGAATGTAGGTAGTGACCATGTAAAACCATCAAAGCACTCGAGCACTCGAGTCAAGCGACTCGTGCGTCATCATGTTGTCAGTGCCTACTTCAAGAGAATCCACCCAGAATGGGGAGGGGGAGGGGGAGGGGGGGGGGGGGGTCTA